>VTPC01004861.1:1891-75361 GCA_011009095.1 Ignelater luminosus
GTACGTTTGAAGGAGGAGATCGCAGCAAAACGACCGCACATGAAGAAGAAAAAAATCCTTTTTCAGCAAGACAATGCACCATGCCACAAGTCCATGAAAAGAATGGCAAAAATCTACGAGTTGGGCTTTGATTTGCTTCCCCACCTCCCGTATTCGCCAGCTCTTTGCTGATCTCAAAAAAATGCTCCAGGGAAAAAAATTTGGCTCGAATGAGGAGGTCATTGCCGAAACTGAAGCCTATTTTGAAGCAAAGGATAAATCCTTCTATAAACATGGTATAGAAATGTTGGAAAGGCGTTGGAAAGATTGTATCACTCTAAAAGGAGATTATATTGATGAATAAAAATGATTTTTGAAAAAAAAAATGTTGTTTTCGTTGTTAGTCTCGGGACTTATTGAACGATGTGTTAGTTTCGTTTCTACATCTTTTTTGATTTTTTTGTGTTTTTGTTTGTATACTTACTGCCGATAAGAAAAATGATTTTGTGGCTTATTTTTCGTTTTTGGGCGATTTAAATTTTTACTTTTGAGAATACGTAATAAAGACTTTACAAATAGTTTTAAAACTTTTTTTGAGAGCAATTACAACAATGTAATATAAAGTCTCAAAAGTACATATATATTAACGTATTAAAAACTATCTAAAAAAGAAACAGTTATGTTTAGCGAAATCTATGAGCCAAACAGTAATAAACAAAATTTTTTTGCGGTTTTTGTAATAGAAACGCTAATTTTTGCATGATACTCATCGTAGGTATTTGTTATTACGTGTATCATGTTGTACGTTAAACTATAGTACTTGCATTACATACATAGACATGACTGCTGAAAATACCCCAGTTGTTATTATTACTCATCTTTAGTGGGAACTATTAAAGTTATCTTAAATAAAGCATGATTCATAATTTTACTTCAGTGTAAAAAGAATCAGTAGTAACAAAGTTTTATATGCCTTTAAACAATTTAAATACAGTGCAAATGTAACATAATAAATTTAAATTAACGTGCTTAATTGATTACTTCCCACCACAGTCTTCCCACCAATGTAAATTACGCCTGTAGATAGACAACCAAGCATACAGCAGCTTTCTAAGTAGTTAACTGCATGGTTACGTCAAATATAACCTTCAGAGAAAGTGAAAGATGTCGTCATGTTAATAAAAATAGACAAAAAAAAATCTGCGGATTTTGAAAATGACACTTTACAATGGCGCTAAGAAATCAATAAAGTGCAAACAAATACTGTGATCGTGTATAGTGTTGTGGAACGGCTCTCATTTTAATTGAGAAATGCAAGAATTGATAAAATAACCACAAATCTCCAAAAATCCATAACCATGGAGGTAAGGAATTTCTAATTTTTCACTTATCATGTAATATATTTATTTTTAAAAAACATAAATGTTTTGCCTTGAACTTGTTTCAAAAAATGAATTTTTCTGTTTATAGCGTTCAATTCGTTCAGCTCATAATGAATCAGTACAAGTAGTTGTTCGATGTAGACCTATAAGCCAAAAAGAATCAGATAGTGGTTGTACAACCGTTGTCAATGTTTTTCCTTCACGAGGAGTTATTGAAGTTCAAAATCCAAATGCAAAAAGTGAAAATGAAAAAACAAAGATGTTTACTTATGATGCTGTTTATGATATGAGGTAATTAACTATTGGGGCATTCTAATAAGACATGTATGTAATCAATTTCTCGTTCTGCAGTTCCACACAACAAAGCATATACGATGAGACTGTAAGGCCTTTGGTAGCATCCGTTTTGGAGGGATATAATGGCTGTGTTTTTGCATACGGACAAACAGGAACGGGAAAGACTTATACAATGGAAGGAGTTGTGGGTGATAAAGATGAACAAGGTATCATTCCTAGGGCATTTGAACAAATTTGGGCTCATATTAATCGAACCACCGGTCTTGAGTTCCTTGTGTACGCACGCTACCTCGAAATTTATATGGAAGACATTCGGTAATTTTTGATTTTATTTAGAAATGTTAATTAATACACGTCACATTCATATTTAGTGATCTCTTAAAATCGAAAAATACAAAACCACTGGAACTACGAGAAATGGCTGGCAAAGGTGTGTTTGTATCACATCTTCATTCGCAGACATGTCAAAGCGCAGCTGATATGATGAAAGCAATGAGAATAGGAAATCGTAATCGTACTACTGGTGTCACAAATATGAATGAGCATAGTTCTCGTTCACATGCCATATTCCAAATAGCCATCGAAATGGCTGAAGAAAAATCTAAGTCTGTTAGAGTAGGAAAATTAAATCTTATAGATCTAGCTGGAAGTGAACGTCAGTCAAAGACTGGAGCTACAGGAGATCGACTAAAAGAAGCTAGTAAAATTAATAAAGCTTTATCTTCCTTAGGTGAGTAATCTCATGTTTAAAAAAACATCTTCAATGTTAAAAGAAAGAACAAATTTAGGACAATATTTGCATATATAATTTGTGTTTGTATTGTGCTAAATACATATGTGCGTACAAAAAAATAACCTTGGCTATATTTGTTAGTTCATTTCGTAATAACTTTTAAATTATTTTTGCATAAATTATTTCAACATTTGCTAATCTTCAAACTGCTGGATGCAATTTTATGCAAAGATTTTTGTTACATTAAAATTCTAGTTTACATTTAAATAGACTTTTTCGTATAAAAAAGCATGTTTGGGGTAAAAATTTCAAATTAAAAATTAATTGTGACCGTTTTCTTTTTTAAGATAAAAAGTAGAAAACAACACTTTTAAAAACTAAGTAGTTCATGTTATTAAGATATCTGTGATTAATCAGAAATTATACCAATTAATTGCTGATAAGTAGGTAATAACAATAAAACCCAATGATAACTATTACTTTGATCTTACCTTAAAATGTTTACCTAAGTATTTGTTTTATTTTAGAATTGTCGTAATTGAATTCTGCTGTAGATATTGATATTATATTATGCAAAAGGTAGAAATAATGATAATGGGAGATATATTTACTGATTATGATTATGAATCAATGAAAATTGACCTTTTTTCTCTTACAATATTATTTGTAATGTAATGTAATTAAAAGATTATCTTATCAATGCTTTATGCAATAACTTTTATTTTCCACTTCCCACTAGAAACTAACAAGAAATTGTAAAACATAACTCATTCCTGATTATTTTAAATGTTGGTTTACTATTACACAATTTGACTAATTTGGGGTTATTCTAAAGGAATCCGTTTATTAAAATGGACTCATAGAAAATAGATAGACTGTTGAAATATGTTCATTATTCTGAACAGTTAGATTATTTAGATGGCAAACAAAATTAAATAGTTTGCTTATTTTTTACACACATTTACTGTGGAACACTTTAAATAAAAAATTCTCAGTGCATCTGAGGTCAAAATCCTTGGATACGTCAACCTTATTTCCCAGTGGGGCATCTATGGGGTAAAGAAAAAATAAAAATCACTCAAATAGATGCCCCATTGCCCATTGGGAAATAAGGTTGACATATCCGAGGATTTTGGCCCCAGACGCCCAGAAAATATTTTATTTTGGCATTCTAACTGACATTAAATTCTTTTTAATTAGATCATTTTTTCCCCAGACAGAAACTTTATTCCAAAGCTATCAAAGAGCAGCTGGGGAGATTTTATCATTTGTGCCCATTATTCGTTATGTAATCTAAAGTGAATTATTTATTAGCCACTCTCAAGAAAAAGTTTTAACGTAATTTTAGATGAAATCAGAAAATTTTAACAACAACATACCATATACTAGTGGCAACACTGAATACCAGGACATCGAAATTGATCACAGATCACGAGACCACGAAATTTACTGTTGGTTAGGCAACACATCTTGCACTATTGGCAGTTCTGTTGTAATAAACATAATGTAGTTTTCCAGTGGCGTAGTATTGTATACAGGGTATTTTGTAATGATGGTAAAAGATTTTAATGGATAATTCCTGAGCTAATTATAAAAAAGTTCAAATAAACATGTGTCCTAAAATGCACCCCTTCCGAAATACAGGGCGTTAGAATTTATAGAAAAAAAATTGGTTTTTCGTTATATTTTTGTTATGCGTTATAATTTCTTTTTCATTTTTGACCCAAGGTTATATCATGTTATTGTAAATTTGATAAGATGACAATTGATGAAACATTAAATCCAGTGGCTTAGATACAGTACAGTAGTACAGTTCTGTACTTTCTCCCCAGATAAAGCCTACACCGTTGTATTTTTCCTGGAAACTGATCTATTTAATTTAGAATAAAAAAGTATTTTTGTATTTGTCTCCTAAAGCGTACCGTTCTAGAGATAATATGAAATGCAGATTTCCTTGTATTAACAAAGTTTCGTACATTTCACTAGCATTTATTAAAATAAAATTGTTTATTATTGAAAATGTACGTATGCATATTGACTGATGTCAAGCAGCCTGAAAAAATGAAAAAAGAAAACAAAAATTAACGAAAAACCAATTTTTTTCTATAAATTCTAACGCTCTGTATCTCAGAAGGGGTGTATTTTAGGACACTTGTTTATATGAACTTTTTTACTTATAATTAGCCCAGGAATTATTATTAAAATTTTTTACCATCATTAGGAAACACCCTCTATATAATGAAACTACTTAAAACCTTAAATATTTTAAATTTATTATCACACATTGAATGCGTTAAATCTGGCTGATTGACATTATTTTCAACCTTTTTCTCACTATAAATTAGAACCTAGACATCTAGGACGGTTCCTTATAATGTGAAATGCCATCCTTTTTTCATTCTAGAAGCTGCTAAAAAGTAGATTGACGAACTAGATCCGGACTTATTTTGATGCTAAATTCTATCCTAGACTTGCACACTAAATGGCTTTTCAACATTACCAACTGTTGACGATAATGAAATAATTTTTATCTTTTTTATTCAACATTGTAACAAATAAACAAATGAATAGCAGTTGGTTGTAAACACAGACTTTTTATAAAAACTGAGATATAAATTGAGGTTAAGGTAAACAAAATGCAAAACGTGCAAGACTTTGTAGGTTGGTGTGGGACTCAAAAGAAGACCCTCGTGCTTGGATTAGCCTTGACATTCTGAGTAAATGCATCCCATATCTTAAATCTAGAAAAATGATGTTTGGGTAAGATATTTGTAAGAGTTGGCAACCCTAATAATCGGCACTTGGGTAAAAAGCTAATCATATAATAATAAGAAGAAACAGCATTTATGTTTTGAAAACGGTTCTAGCCCCTACATAGGAATTCTGTATCTTTGAAATCACACACAATAGCAAGATTTTGAAAATGGATCTATTATGCATTTTTGATGTCAAATGTAGTACAATTCAATTGTGCCACCTTCTCAACACCCTGTATCTATAAATTTGAATATTTAGCACTGAAAGAAGTACGGTCTTCAATGTATTTTGCTTCCATACAAATCACCTTTTTTTGTCTTCACAGCCTACTGTGTTTAAGTTTTAGACTCTTGGGTGTCATGTATATTTTTGCTTATATTTTTGGCATTTTCAACAAACTCCGAAGGAGTCGTTACTGAATTTGCGAAGTCTGTACGTCTGTCCGCATTTTTTGTCAAATTTGGAAATTTTTATTTCAGATTTGGATTCTACATCAAAAACTAAAGACTATGTGGTGTCTTCGTTTTTTGATAACTCTTCGGGAACAGTCAAAATGGCCGCCCAAAATTGGAAAATTTTCAAAAAATTTTTTCTTACTTTAGAATCGTATTCTACATCAAAAAATAAGAGAAACGTATGCTTTTACTTTTTTGATATCACCTCGGGAACTTGGTCAAAATGGCCGCCGAAGTTTGAAAAAAGTAACAAAATGGAGTTCATTGTGGTTATGCTTTGCATTCCCAGATGTTTAAAAATAAATACTTGCATTAAACCATATATTACTAAAAAGCTCTTTAAATTCTCTTTCCAATGAATGTTAAACTAACTGTGATTTACATTTAAAAAAATTAAAATTTTGCATCTACCTTGAAAATCATAGGTAGCAGTGGAATTTTAAATATTTTAATTTTAATTAATATTTTAAATTCTCTGCTAATGATCCTATGAGCTAAATTTCGTTTTCAGCAATAAATTTGACTTGAAAAGTTAGGTCAGTACAGTGCAGATCCCATCGCTCTTTATCTTATAATAACCGAAATATCCCATGAATACATCGAAATTAGGACACACTGTACAAATAACTGGTATCTGTTAGTATAATTTTTTTGAAATACAAATTTTACAAACTATTAGGTATAAAAATTACAAATCCAATGATTTAAATGTTATCATCATTTTCCTAATATATTTGTACGTTCAAAATCTTTAAAACACAATTTATGTGCTTTCCCTGATGAGAAGAGCAACATATGAACCGCAACTGATTGATGACGTAGATTAAGTTTTAAATATGTCACGGTTTTGCTTCTTTAATAATGCATGATGTATTGAGATTTTCTGCATTAGGTGTGTTCCACTGCGGTCTATCATGTAGAATTTGAAAGGTCGTGACATATAAGAGTACTATAAGATTAAAAGTAAGATTTTTCAATCAGACTGCAATTGAAAATACAAGATGAATTTTCTATTACAAATCTAGAGGTAAATGTAAAAATATGCATGTCCTTCATTTCCATTGATGTAAGAATTCAAAACTCAGTTATGAATTAGTTTGGCTTTATCAACGGATAGCTATTATCAAAAAAACAAAATATATGTGACTAGTTTGATATGTTTAAGTTGATAATACCCAAAGATAAAGAGTAGTTTTATTTAGGGAAGTTCTAGAAATTAGTAAATCATCGAACTAGATGTGTTAGGGAATTGAAAGACTTTTTACTACTAAAGTGATCATAATTGTTTTAAAAATTGAGACTAATTGGGAAAAATATCTTTTGTTGAAAAATAGGTAAACTGTAAAAACAATTTATAAATGAAATTTAAGAATTTAATAATACTAATGAAACCAGTGCCTCTTACACTAAACCTCTTTCTGAAATCTTCAGTACTCTGTTGTTAGACCTATAACTGCCTTTCATTCATTTAAACATTCTGTATTATACTTTACAGGTAATGTTATATATGCCCTTGCTGAAAATTCCCCACACATTCCATATCGAGATTCCAAATTGACAAGGCTGTTACAAGATTCTCTAGGGGGAAACAGTAAGACTATAATGATAGCTAATATTGGTCCAGCTAGTATGAACTATGATGAAACAATAATTACACTACGTTATGCATACCGTGCGAAATCCATTAAGAATCAACCCATCAAGAATGAGGATATCAAAGATGCGAAATTATTGGAACTACAACGTGAAATTGAAAGACTTAAACAACTTATCGCAGCAAAAGGTGATGGCAAAGTAGTACCTGATGGAATAGTTTTAGAAACTACAGATGAAGAGATGGAATCTGATAGTGAAGATGAACAAGAGAAAGAAAGAGAAAAGATGTTAGAAGCTGGAAAGTTAGAAGTAGATGAATTAAATAAAAAGTTAAGAACTCTTGAAAAACAAATGGTACATGGAGGAAAGAATATTGTGGACAGTGTTAATGAAAATGAGATTAAATTAGAACAACAAAGGGCCGAAATAGCAGCTAGAAAGGCAAGTATTATGTTAAAATGATTTAATGAAGCATTATTATAATTTTTTTATCTAGAAAAGAGAAATTGAAATGCAACAACAAATCGAACTTGAAGAGGAGACTTGCATGGAACTTAAACAGGTGTTTGCAAATTTGCAACAGCAGGTAGAATTTAAAAGGGAGAAATTAAAGCGTCTTTATACTAAATTACAATCAATGAGGCAAGAAATAAAAGATAATCATGATGAATATTTGAGGGAACGACAAGAGTTAGTTGAAGCAAATGATGAAGTTTCGTTGTATGTACATTTCTTATTATATTTATCAAGCTATACCTTGTTATTTTTGAACAAATATAATAACTCTAACAAAATTGTATGCTTACTGACTACTGCATTTTGTTATTAATTGCAGGCAATTACGAAAATCATTAATGATATTGGAAAACTTTGTTCCTCCTGAAGAAAGATCTCGTTTAATAGGTTTAATACAATTTGATGAAAATAGCGACAATTGGGTTCTTAAAAAGGAAAAGCGATGGCTTAAACCTGGCGATAGACCTGTTGCTCGTAATTACAGACGACCAATATCAGAGTATGCAATTAAAAAGAGTGCTGAACCTGGTTTTCGCTATCGAGTAAGATATAGTTTCTCTAACCATAAAAGCCTTTTTATATGATAAGATATTCTAGGGTGAGAACGTATTAGATCTAAAACTAGATATGCCACTTAGAACAACACAAGATTACATTAGACCAGCAATTTGTCCTCAAGTAAAAGCAGCAGTTAAAAATGTGATAAGACATGACACAGAAAGTAACCGAATTGTAATTAAGTTATCACCTCATGGTTTTTCAATGAGAGGTATTTCAAAGAGTGAACTTGAAGGAAGATATAACAAAGCTGCTCGTAATACTGTTGAAGTCCACAATAATAGGTAATTATCAAAATGATTTGTATTTGTACTCATCTCATTGTTGCTTTTGTTAAGTACATAATAATTAGTAAGATTTTTTATGTATTCCAGAATTAAACCAATTCCAAAGTCTGCGAAGCCTGCCTATTAATCTAATATTTTTGCCATAAACGTAGTATATAATTTCGAATTTAATGAAAGCTAGCCTTAAAGGATTGTTACCAAATTAGTAAATTATAACTTTGAAGATATTTTTTAGACTAAGAATTTGTAAGAACATTCAAATGAACATTTTTATAGCAAACATAAAATAACCTGTTTGCTGTTTGTTGTTACCAATACAATAAGTAAGCTTTGTGTTTTGTGCTTTCAAACATTAACGTTTTTAAAGAAACGTTGATATTGTTTGCTTAGCACAATCTTATAATTATAACATTGCAGCTTGTTTATTTTACAGTATTATAGTTATTAATACTTGTTACAATACCTAATTTATTGCACAAAGAAAACAACTATACCAGTGGTAAACTAGTCTAACGTTATGAATGTGATATTTTTTGTTAAATTATGTTATTTTTTTGTGAAGATGTATTTTATTTTTTATTTGCCTTTTTTCTGTGATGGTACCTTATTTTTGATGTTAACGAGTTAGTTTCAGTATTTTTATATAAGTGCTTTAGAATGGCATAATATGAATGCATTTTTCGAACACACTGAAACTACATATATTTGTACTTGGTTGTGTTCAGCAATAAAATATAAATTTTAAACCGTCTTCCTTTATATTACAATCCCACTTAAAAATACCTTTTGTTGTAGTGAGACTGGTTTTATAATAGAAAAGCCACAACTCATTCTTCCTGATCACCTGAAATACTCTTCATTCCCTAATTTTGATAATACTATAGATTATAAATACACAAGACTGATAGAAACGGCAAGAGAAGATCTTATCTAACAATGACAACAATGGTGGTAACTTGAACAGTGTTGTCAAGAGGGATACTAGCTTTGAAACTTTGTAATTACTACATAAATCTACTTTGAATGAATGTAATGCATAATTTATCAACAAACGAAAAATCATTTCTAACCTCTCCAACAAGAATGAAAATCCAAGACTTTTCTTATTATTATTATTATGTTCATTATTTTAAAAAGGATTTGATTATAGTGTATTTCATTATTTTTAATTCATTTTGAATTGCAAAGAATAGCTAGTGCTCCAACTGGTAACACTGTTAAAACTTCCACTGTTAACAGTATTTGTGTTTTATTATTTTTATTGTATCTTTTTTATTTATTTATTTATTTAATAAATATTTCCTTAAACCTTTATTCGTTATTGTTGCAATCTTGCCATTGTGTTAAAGAAATACTCAAATAGGCTGTATTCTTAACATTACATATTCTTTATTATATGTTCAGTTGGTTGTGCACAATTAAGACAGACTGACATTGCCGTGCCTTCAGTTGGTAAATCACACCAACACAGAATGTTGTGCCTTCAAGCAGTTGTATTACAGTCTTACTTTAATTATGAAGAGCAATTTAAGACTTTTGAAGATACTCAAATGGGTGTTATAATAGCTTTGTGCAATTATTAAAATTCATAATTGCAGAGTCAATCAATTACAAAAAAAAAATACTTCTAATTGATTATTTCAATTAATCAAAACCAAAATCAAGTTTTGACATAAATCAGTTTGCAGAAGAAATGATTAAATGAAAATGAATATTAATTTATTGAAAATATACATTATAATGATTAACAATAAAAGTAAAAAACATGTACATCATATGTTCAATTACTATTAGCGTTTAAAAGATCTTTTAGATCTCCAATCCAAGTATTCATCAAAATCATCCTCATCTTCACTATTTTGCTCATTTTGAGGATTTGCTGTTTCTTTATTTACTGTTGATATTACTTCTGTCTTTTTTCTTTCTAAAGTTAAAACTCTAAAAATATATACATTATTATTATGCAGCTAATAAGCTCTTTAATAAATTACCTTGACCAATTTTTCATTTGTTCATCAATTTCATCAATCTGTCGTTCATTTGTAGCTTCTTCTTGATCTTCTGCAATTATCGCTGCACTCTCATTATCAGCATCACGAATTGCTTTTTGGAATTTCTCCCATTCTTCCTCTATTGGATCTTTATAATCAATATTTCGTGCCTTTAATATAATTTATAGTTGTTGAATTATATGTGAAAAGTACTTCCTTAATAAATTTTAGGATCAATTAAAAAAACTGAATTACCTTTGCATCTTGTTTAGGATCATCAAAGAAACCTTCTGGGATTGCCGCTTGATGATCAACTTCCATTTTATCTTCAGATTTCTCCACTATTATATTACTTTGATTATTTAACTCTTGTGTTTTTGAACTATTATTATCAAAGAAATCAATTGGAATACCACTAACACCAACATCTGTCTCTGTCTCTTCTTTTCTTGACGGTGCATTTTTTAAAATGCCTTTTATTTTTTTATTGGAAACTTCTATAGGTGGAGTAAGTGGTCTTTTTAAAGGAGTAGTAAAATTATTAGTCTTTTCTTTCAACTTTTTTGCTTGCTCTACTTTATCTCGGTGCTGTTTCGAATTTATATGTACAGGCCAAACAGCATCCGATCGTACGACTGATTGACACAATATGCATATTAACTGACCTAAATCATTATATGTATAAAAGAGAATTAAAGAAAATATGCTTATTGACTAATAGCAAATACTTAAAAAGTACTAATATAAAAGGATATTTTGCTAATGGTGAATTTACTTTTTTGTCAGTCTTCAACTTATTTTTATGTTCATTCATATATTTTCTTAATTCAACTTGAGACAACTTCTTCTTTGCATTTTTAAATGTAGCCGACATTTTTAAAATAATAATTAATTTCCACCACTTTATTTAATTATTTGAATAGATTTTAAAAACAATAATATTTATAACCACACTTTTATTTAGCTTGTGTGCAATCCTTTGCCTTCAGTTAGTCAGGACGCAAACCAGTCTAAAGTGGATTTTACCCTGTTTTACATACTTGTACAACTAAATTTAAAACGAAAGTTATGTTAGACATTAATCAAGAACAAAGTAAAAATCTAAATAATGAAGTTCCTGGTACGGTTCTTAGACTATTACGGTTACCTCGTAGACTATATTTCAGCGATGGGCACAATCAAATTGTTCGACAGTCGGCTGTTATAGTCAAGTTATTCGATAGTTAAGAAACTATTCGAATAAAATTAAGGCAGTTTAACATTATACTTTTTTTGACTAAACTATTTACTATACTAGTTGTTACACTATATTGCATACTATATTGAACTTAAATTTCCCGCTTTTACATAGGAGATTACCAGATTAGGTAGCTGCCAAAGTTGTTGCCAATGTTGCCAACACTATATTATAAATACATAAAAAATTTCGATTCCAAAGATCAAGAGCGCATCAAAGTTATTAGTTATAAAAGGTTGGTACCACTGAAAATCGCTCTAATGTGCAGTTCTAGTATACAAACTTGGCTGAAAAATTAGGACCAGCACCTAGTTTTAAATCTAGAATCATAGATAAAGGATTTGAGGTGATTTGATCAACAATCTAGCTCGAAAACTTGGAAGCAGTTGTTCTGATTTACATTATTCAAGTCGAGCTAGTTTTGAATTTAGTCAAAGTTCTAGACGAAAAAAAGTATAATGTAAAATGGCCTCTTCGCCTCTTGTTCATTGTGCAATTTTCTGTAAACTAACTAAAGAACTGAAAAGCCTTTTTATGCTATAAATATTTGATGTTACTATATTGTAGTTCTCTGTTATCTGAATAAAATAAAGCTTTTATTAATATAGACATATTAAAATCTAATCTCCTTACAATAAATCATATTAAACTGTAAAACTGATAAATTTCCCCATTTTGTAAATTGTAACGGTATCATTAGCCTATCTTATTTTTAAAATAACGCTTTTTGTGTATAGCAAAGTTTTGTAGTATATCGTTATTTTAATATGATTTTAATTTATAAGGGTTAAATAAGACTTTTAATGCATGATAAAAGTGAGTTATATGAATTACACGGTATAAATAGAATTTGTTCGTATAATGTTTGGACAAGTTTATATGTAATAGACGTTAAAAAATTAACAAATCGCATTGCTTCCCTCCAAGTGGTTACAAAACAAAAAAGGAAAAGGCCGGATATTCTGGGATATTCTTTTGTTTTAACCGTTTTAAAACTATTTTGACAAAATATCTTCTGATTAGTGTATTTAGTGTACTTCTAATACAAAATTTAAATCATTCCTATTAGTTTGTGCATTTTAAATAATTATTAGAAATTTAAATAATTCAAATAATCGTTTTATAGGATGTGTCGTGATTATGTCTTCATCTGATTTTGAATATAGAAACTCGAGGAACGTACGCAGCCCCAAAAGGAATACGGACTCTCAAGATACAAGTACTGATCAATTATTATCGTATGGGGCTAGTACTCCAAGAAGAGGTCATCAGAATCGACCATTTGCTCCTCCTCTAGATATTTCAAGTGTTAGTTCTGAGGATGTTAGCCCTAGAAAGCGCGCAAGATCCTCTAAGTTGCCAGAGAAATTGCAAGAAGTACCAGAGGCAAAATCAAATGCTAATAGGGCACAACAGAGTAACTTAGAGAAACTTAAAAGTATTGTATCAGAGCAAGTAGCATCATCGTTTAGAAAATCGCTAGCAAATACTTTGTCTAAATTAAGTATCAAAAACAAACCTCGTTATGATAGCGACAGCGATGGAACTTCATCAGGTAAGTTTTTCATATATTTCTATTTAAATCAGATTACTGTTATCACTAAGATTCAACTCTTAATCTTTGAATTTGATGTATACCTACCTCTGAGAGCATTTGTCTCTATTTCTAGAAGACGAAAAACCACCTAAAAAAAAATTCAAACACGTTCATAAAGGTCAAGATTGGAAGCAATTTAAACCACAATATGAAAATAGATTGTACGCAGATATTTTAAATAAACCATGTGATACAGCTGTAAGTGGGTTTTGTATAGTAGTACCGCATTTGATACAATTAACGAAAATTATTTTTCAGGTTTCTGCAGAAATTTGGTTACAATTATATAAGAAAGATACTCAGCAAGCTATACTTTCCCTATTCCAGTTTATTGCTGATGTATGTGGTTATCAAAAGTTAGATATAACTACTGTGTTCAATTATGAAGCAGAAAATTATTCAGAGGTTGTAGATTTTATGCAAAAGAATCCTCCAGAGGATTTAAAGGTTTGTACCATTTGTTTAAGTCATAAATTATCATTACATTTCTGTTTTGATGAGGGAGATTATATTGTGTTAAATTCTTTTTACAGAAAAGTGGTAAATATCTCATGAAAACTTCTTCAGATTGGGGTAATCAAAGTCAAGGAGCAATATATGAATTTCTTGAGGAGTTACTGCTGCTTTCAAATAATTGCAAAATTTTACAAGATTATTTAATGTTAAGAATGATTATTCCTTTTATATTTTGTTTAACATTATCTTACATCAAACCTTTAAAACATACAGGAGTTGTTATTGGTTAGTATACATATATTTCTTATACGTAAAACAAAACTAGATAGTATTTTTAAATCTTTACAGCTGCTAAGATGCTTTCTGTATTTTTGAAAATTGAGAAAAATGTAAAAACTAAAATAAATGCACATGAAAGGCTACTTAGCGTAAATTCTGATATAGCAGACCTCGCAGATTATTTAGATGTGCTTACTCAAACTGTTGAGCAACTACGGAAAATAATTGAAGCAAACTCGTAAGTAACTATTAGAATTTATTTATGTAACGAGTTCAGATTTCGTTTGTTAAAATATTATTTGTCAATACTTTGAATTCTGCAATATTTTAACGGAAGAGAATTGAACTCACTAAATTAATGTACATGAAATATGATTATTATTTCTTATTTCACAATTATATTTTAGTTGCCTGAATGACCCTACACTTGATAAACTGAAAATCACATGTATGGAGGAAATGCATAGATGGGTTGTTATAAAACCATCACTGCTAAGCTCCACTAAATTGTTTCACAGACTTATGTGTCTTGTTAGAGATTCGGTAAGTGCTTAAAGAGAAGTAATACTAGATTATCATATCTAAATTGCATTCTATAACTGGATATAGATGGCACTGATAAACTGATTTCGATCATGCTGCTGTTTACTAATCAAATAATCATGATTTATTAAGTGAATGTTCATTTGCAGTTTCGAGTTGTGTTTAAAATGAACATGATTATGAATTATATGCAATCCCCTTTCTTCTTCGAATCATGAAAAACTTTTTCTTAGCATAAGCAAACAACAAAGCATTCGGAAATATTAGCGTTCATTTATGTTCAAATAAATAAATTCCCTAGTCAGAGGTTAGAAAGAAACATCTGAGTAGCCTGGAGTGCATTGGATAGACCACATATATGGGATAGACTAATAATAAGAAACTGATGAATGTAAAATAGTGTCATCTAGGGAAGATGATATACATGAGCACACAAAAGTTGAATAAGATCAGACAAACACTTTTTAAAATAACGTGAAAAGAAGAGTTCTTAGGGAACCTTTTTTAGGGCCCCTAGCTCTCTTAATATTTGTAAAATTGAAAAACTGAAAAATGAGTCTGTTAATTTTCCTTCCCAAATACAGTCTTTCGGTTTGACAACCGAATTTAAAGACACCCTGTATATTCCTCACCATTCCATGAAATCACAAATATTGTAGTCACATTAGGAAGAATAACAGAACTTATTAGTAAACAAGCTGAAATATGGTGTTTTACCAATTATTCCAGAAAAGTAGTTCTGATAAAAAATGATTCTAAACAAAATTAAACTACATATGTCAAATTTTCTACAAAATTGGTCATTACATTTTTTCTGTAAGGTGCACCATTCAGAAGATAGAATCAAATATACTCCCCCAATACAGGTCTTGCTAAAATCATACTAGCGTGAAAATGAGCTAATTCTTGCAAGTTGCATAGGTACTATAGTTTTTCTTTGACCAATAATTTATTTAACGCCATAATAAAATATTAACTATTTTATTCAGTACAATAGGCTAATGTTTTTTATTTTGCTAGGGTTGCCATGACAAACCATGCAGGAAAACTTTCTTGCACGATTCACCATGCCGAACCATTGGTCATAGAAAAAGAATTTTATACCTAACGTCATCCTGTAACCTAACTTATTACGTAAACATTTTATCACAATACAATACACTGAGAACTGTTACAAATTAAAACATTTATTTCTACCGGTCAATTATCTGTGAACATGTTGCACTTGAGGGACATTTGCATGCCAGATGCTGAAAACTAGATGTGATAGAATCTTCTAGATATATTGAATGCTTTGAGAGTAAGTCCTACCTCGTGTAACTGATTTCTGATGATTCTGAAACTTAAAACGTTTGAAACCTCCCACAATTGATTGCATAATTATGCAGCTGTGATTTTTTTGTAACAAAATGATCTTGTCTTGGCCTTCACTATATCACCATGCAATTGACTTATGCTTGGGAAGCATTTACCATTTCAGCAACATATCATTTCTGCTCTACAGCAAACCAATTGCATTACTTGCAACCTCAATAGAGATTATCTTCACATTATTTTGTTTCTTGTTTATGTCTAATAAACGGTAATTTTAAAAAGTTTGTAATATTCTACTTAATGTATTATTGCTTGGTGATATTTTAAAGATTAATGCAAATATATTATATTTTATAGTCTAAAACGGTGCGTTTAGCAGCTCTTAAAATGTGTCATAAACTTATTGAAACTGACCAGTATGCTGAGTATATGAATCCATTAATAAAAAAATTTGTGGACGCAATTGATGGTAGATTATATGATTCTGATTATGCAGTGGCATCTACTGCTGTTAGAATCTACACTAAAATGGCAGAAACGTAAGTAAATTAATAGTTTAGCTTTATATTTACAGTGTGTGATACTTTGATTAAGTTCATTTAGTAACTTTACTTAATTCTCAAACTATTCAATGAGTTTTTGGGTTTAGCTAAATTCTAGTAGGTGGCAAAATGACTATAAAGTAGTTGAAGCCCTTAGGTCCAAAGGGACCATGACCTCAAGCCTCAGCAGTTATAAAACAAAAAACTCATGAACGAAAAAAAACATATTTTTTTGTAAAAGAAGCAATGTAGTAGTTATGAAATGATTAGCAGAGATCTATCTTGTAAAAATAGTCTTAAGAGAAACTTACTGTTCTGTGAGAGAAATTCTTCTGAAGATAGTGGTGGGGATAAGAGATGTACTTATAGGACACATCTGTTGCAAGACACTGTTATTGCTTGTGTTCAGGAGCAGTAATCAGGCTTACATGTTGCTAGCATCGAAGAAAGTGCTTTTAAAAGTGTTGCTATTACCTTGAAATTGATGTTTGCTGCTGATTGTCCAAGAATCCTTCAGCTACAGCGATGTTAATTGCTGCTTGTTTCTGAACACAAGGAATGACAACTTTAAATTCCAAGATTAGATCTCTCATTTGTAAATATAATTTCACAGTTCACATTTGTCTGTGTCCTAAATTCGAAGTTCATCATTGGGATTTTAGAAATCATAAGAAATACAAATTAGAAAAAAGTTACCTATTTTGGAGATTAATTTACTGATGTTTTTGTTTTTTCGAAGAATTTCAAGGCTTACTAGATATATATTCTTTAACATGGAATATCAGCATTTAGATATAGAAAAGAAAGGCAAAGAGGGGGTTTTAGAGAATTTACTCCCGAACACAAGAAAAAATCATTTTCACAATCATCGTCTGTATTACTTCAGTGATGGAATATAAACACAAATTTTTTTAAATGGAACTCCTACTTGATTTCTAGCATATTGCTGAATAGCATGCTTTACATACTTTTGGCTGATTTGACATATTTCATCTTTGTTTTACCAGGTTATGAAGTGAAACTTGAAACATATGACAATTGTGGATTTTTGTCAGATAAATTGCATTTGTTATGCAATAATATTGCCAAAACAAAAGAAAGACGCTATTAAGATAAAGATATTCTACCAGGCATTAACAAATAACTTCAAATGAGTAGCTAGATGATACTTGTTAATGCCCAGTAAAATATTTTAAAAGCATTTTTCTTTTTTTATAGCAATTATTGCATAACAACAAAAATCCATGATTCTCGTACGATGAAAAATAGTTTTTACTTCATAACTTGGTAAAACAAAATAACTAAAGGGTTTTCCAATAAGAGGTGTTATTTTGAATAGCCCGCTATTTCGGTAGATGTCACTTTTGAAGCTATCATTTTTTGACATTTGACAAGTAGAAACTACGCCATTAATAAATATGGAACGATACACGCTTCAACAACGCATTGAAATTATTAAAATTCACTATAAAAATGGTGAAAATTTGGCAGAGACGGTTCGTAAAACTCGAACATTTTTGGGTCACCGTGAAGCACCTTGTCGGACCGCAATACAGAAATTGGTGAAAAAATTCGAGCTCTTGGGACAAGTTAGTGATGTGAAGAATAAAACCCGTGCACGTCGCTCAAGAACAGCCGAGAATATTGCTGTTGTAGCCGAAAGTGTTAAAGAAAACCCAGGTTTGTCCATTCCTCGTCGTTCTTTGGAATTAGCCATTCCACAAACGTCATTACACCGTATTTTGCATAAAGATTTGGGTCTTAAGGCTTATAAAGTCCAGTTAACACAAGAACTCAAGCCGGCCGATCATCAACAACGTCGTGTCTTTGCTGATTGGGTCGTTGAAATGCATGAAAATGATCCAGAATTCCATCGAAAAATCATCTTGAGTGATGAGGCCCATTTCCACCTCGGTGGCTTCGTCAACAAGCAAAATTGTCGGATCTGGGGCTCAGAAAATCCAAGAGTTATTGTTGAAAAGTCTCTCTATCCTCAACGTGTGACTGTTTGGTGCGGTTTATGGTCCGGCGGAGTCATTGGACCTTACTTTTTCGAAAATGAGGCTGGAGCAACAGTTACGGTGACTGGATTGCGCTATCGAGAGATGATTAACGATTTTTTATGGCCGGAATTGGATGGTATTGATCTGGACAACGTTTACTTTCAACAAGACGGCGCTACGTGCCACACAAGCAACGAAACCATTGATCTTTTACGGAAAAAGTTTCCGGACCGTGTTATCTCTCGAAGAGGTGATCACAATTGGCCACCGAGATCTTGTGATTTAACACCTTGCGACTTCTTTCTTTGGGGCCACGTGAAAGAGAAGGTCTACGCCAACAGCCCAGCGTCGATTCAAGACCTCAAAGATGGAATTCGTGAGGCTATCGAGGACATAGGGCAGCCACTTTGCGATTTGGTTATGGAAAATTTCATGAAAAGGATATTGTCCTGTAAGCGTGGTCGTGGTGGTCATTTGCCTGATGTTATTTTCCACTATTAACGGCATACCTTCCTCTTTATAATGAAATAAACATCCGATCATTTATATTAAAAAATGGCACTTTTCTTTGAATATCAAAATAACACCTCTTATTGGAAAACCCTTTATATCAAACCTTATATCACTGAAAAGCATTTAAAATATATTCAGCAATGTTATAATCAAGTAGATGTTCCGTTAAAAAAAATTTGCATTTACGTTTCACTGCCAAAGTAATACAAACAATGAAGGCAAAAATAATTATTTTTGTGTTTGGGAATAAATTTTTTTTGCTATTTCTTTCTATCTTTGCTTGTTTCTTATATATTCCACTTTAAAGAAAATTGAATACTTTTTGGTTTTTAGAGAATACCTATAGTAAGCAATGAATTTTTTTGAAAAAACAAAAGCATTAGTAAATTGATTTTCAAAACAAGTCACTTTTCTCTAATTTAACCGACTTTGTATCTTACAATTTCCAAGACATTGCAATGGTGAGCCTCGAATTTGGGATACACTGGTATATCTTTTTATGAATTCAAATGAATTATTTGTGGTATTTCTTCAATGCAGGTTACTATTATAATTTGTATGGTCTTAGAATATGCAGGGCTATTAAGAGTGTCTGTGTTGTCTCCAAATTTGGATCTATCAGAAATGTTTGGAATTGACTTGCTAAGAGGTTTATCCTTATTATTAACTGATTTTGTCAATAATAATAATGTCTTGAAACAAGAATACCATATATACTCCTCCCTACCAATCTCTTCCAAACAGGGTTTTAGTTGGAAAAAAAGTACCTGTATCCACTACTCACCTTCAATTTTCATTTAGTACCCTCCTCAACTGAATTTTGTAAGTTTCGATAACAAAATTGCAACTTATGCTGACCAATCACAGCTCTATGTGCAAGGCCAGACGGATAATTTCGAGACATGGAAAACAGGTATTTTAATTTTTAGATCCGTGCAAAGAATTCCAATTTCTTCTCTAAGTCTATCTTCCTCTTAATTCTTTTTTAATTTCTTTGTTTAAAATAGAAGTACTGGTGCGTATTTTATCAATAATAAGTATCAATACTTAAAATGGATTTTGAAGGAGTATCAGTGCTGAGTACCAGCCCAACTAAAGACCTGCTTCCAAAGAAATTTTTTGAGACTATTGAATAGTTTTTGTAATCATTTTGCTGTACTACCTTTTCCTTGTGTTCATATGTTATTATGTTTTTAAAAAAACAAAATGAACTCAATTGAGTGTTGCACACTGTACTTATACCTTTAGTATGTGAACAAGAATAATACTGAGATTTTCTTCTCTTATGTAATATAAAATTCTTATCTTATAGATATCCTGAAGCTATTTCTGTAGCATCTCGTGATATAATAGTACTGTTTGTGTATGGAAAAGATTTAGAATTAGCCAAAGCTGCAGCTGAATTTTTAATGCAGATATTTAATAAATTGAGTGATGAGACAGAAGGAAATGTAGATGATTTTATTAAGCACCTAATTCAATTTGCTCAAATATCAGAAGTATGTATTACCAAAATTAATTCAGTCTTTTTGCCGATTAGTTAAATATGGTACAATTTTGTTTGTAATTCATTAATTTGATTAACACCAAAGATTATATTAAGGGCCAATTGAACCAATGATTTAATTGCCATCAAAATCAATTGTAGATCAAAAAACCTATATTTATGGGTTTTTGGTCATCAACCAATTTTGATAACAATATCAAATCATTACTGCAATCAGCCCCAATACTTGCATACTTTAATTGATATTTACTGAATTTCAGAAAGATAACAAGGTTGCACTGCTAATAGAAGCATTGTTACATTGTTGCCCTCAGCTGCAAGAGTGGAGTGCGTTGATTAATGTTTTGTTGAATGATGAACTTTCTCACAAAGATCAAGCAACATTAATTGACATTTTATGCAATGCTGCCTACATAACCATAAATGGCAAAGCAAAAATTGGCCGAACAATGTATTCTAATGGTAACCAATTTTTATTTTTTATATTTCTTAAATAATAATAATAAGTTTTACCAGTTCAGAATAATAGTTTTGTTAAAGACTTTCTTCATTTTATAGGGCAGCCAAAAGTAAAGAATGCAAGGAATGCAATACAGGCCTTTTTAGCAAAGATACATTTGTTATTAAAACAATATTCAAATGATCCACTGATTATGGAAAAGTTAACAGATGTATTACTGGTTATTGATTTTACAGATGGTTCCTTAAATACACACAGAAATGTAAGTATAAAATGATTCATTTAATTTTGTTATTGAGGGATTGTTTTTTAGGTGTAAGTGACTGTTATAGCAAAAAGAATAAAGTCAGTCTGTATAAATTCATATACAGAGTGGTGATAAAGTTCGGAACAAAATTCATAATTTTGTTATAAATCTTTTTTTTGAAAAATACTCGAACACGTCGGTTTGATATTCCAATAAGGCATTTGTGAGCACAGAAAGATGTTTTTTGACAGATCATATGTTCTTGAGCTATGACATCATTATCATTTTTTTACAACCCCAGTTTTTTAATTAATTTTGTTCCGAACTTTTTCACCACTCTGCATTTTAGATACAAAACAACTACAAGTAAAACTTTTGTATTGTTTATTCATTACTTTCTGACTTTTCATTGTTATGGCTTCACTTCACATTATCCAATGAAAAATGTTTGTTTGCATTTATTTATTGTATTCAAAGTAAGCATTGAAACATATACATTATTACTTTGACAATGTATTCATCTTCACTAATAAAACAAAACATTTTGTTCTACAACTCGAGATTAAGTTGATTAATTCTATCTTTCTTTTATATCACATAACAGCAAAAAATTGCACTTGTTATTTTTTTGACAGTGATATCACTGTGATACATATGTACCACAAAAATGATGGAATTTGCTTTTTAAAATTTTGATGTTAATTATGATTTTAATCTTACCTTTAATTGATATGTTTTTTCTAATTTTATTAATTATCATTAACTAGTTTTTCCAAAACTGTTCCGAAACAATTCATTTTTCAACTTTCAAGAGCTCAGCTATACAGTGCGTCCACATTTCAATGCTCATTATTGGAATCTCGAAAATAGTAAGAGATACAAAGTCGGTTAAATTAGAAAAGATTTGGCTATTTTGGAGATCAGTTTACTTATGCTTTTGTTTTTTCAAAAAAGTTCACGGCTTACTAGGTATTTGCTAAAAACGAAATTATCTTATTTTTTTAAAGTGAAATATCTCAGGAATGAGCAAAGGTAGAAAAGAACAGCAAAGAGGGTGTTTTAGAGAATTTATTCTGAAACACAAAAAAATTATTTTTGCAATTGTCTTTTGTTTTACTTCGGCGGTGAAACGTAAATCCAAATTTTTTCTAATGAAAAGCCTACTTGATTTCCATATTACTGAACTGCACCCCGTAAATGCTTTTCAATGATACATGATTTGACATAGTTATTCTTTTGTTTTACCGAGTTATGAAGTGAAAATCATTTTTCATCATAGTGTGCCATGACATCTAACACACAAAGTTGTGGAGTTTTACCAAAGAAATTCATTTGTTATGCAAAAATTGCTAAAACAAAATAAATACGCTTTTATGGGGCATTAGCTACTTATTTGATGGTATCTGTGAATGTTCAGTAAAGTATTTTAAAAGCATCTTTTGTTTTGTTTAAGCAATTGTTACATAACAAATGTAATTTATCTGACAAAAATCGATAGTTTTCACATGTTTAAAGCCATGGCACACTACGTGGGAAATGCTTTTTATTTCAAAGAAAAACAAAAGCATAAGTAAACTGATCTCCAAAATAGCCAAATCTCTTCTAATTCAACCGACTTCGTAGCTCATACAATTTCCGAGATCCCAATAGTGAGCATTGAAATGTAGACACACTGTATAGAATGAATTAATATGTGTAAAATAGACAGTATTGCATAAAATGAGTTAACTTTCTTCATCATTCTTTCAATACTGGTCCCTGCAAGAGATATCTTGGATAAATTCAGGAAGAGTGTATTGTTTTAAAATAAACACCAGAATGTGATTTATAATAGATTCAGTATGTTTTAATTTTTCAGGAAATAGTGAATGCATTACACACTTTACGTTCTAGTTTTGTTAAAAATAACCACCCAGAACTGCTTGAGAATGCAAGTAAAATTCTCTCTAAAGTATCTGAAGAATCCTGTCCTATTCATGTTGTAGCATCACCTATAATTCTAACACTTAAAAATGCTGTTGTTGACACTTCAAAAAGTTTTCTTAAAAATTTAAAAATGGTAATCAAAAAATGGAAAATTAATTAAAATTTTGCAATAATGATTAATTTTTAGGTTAAAAATCAATCCAAGAAAGAAGCAACTAAAATTAGTGAATGCCTTTTAAAATTATCAGTTTTGTTTGCTGACAATGATATGACAGAACTAATCGATCATCATTGCCTTTTCAACAAGTGGTTAAACTTAAAACATCAAATGTTAACTCCTGTGGTATGTATTTTTATTGTTTTATATTTACGCAGGGTGTTCCAAGTTCGAGGCTCACCATTGGGATCTTGGAAATTGTAAAAGAAACAGAGTCAGTTGCATTAGAGAAAAGTTGTCTATTTTGAAGCTTAATTTACTGATGTTTTTGTTTTTCAAAAAAGATACAGCTTGCTAGATATTCACTAAAAATGAACATATTTGATTTTCTCAGGAACGGGCAAAGAGGAGGTTTTAGAGAATTTCTACTCCTGAACACAAAAAGATAATTTTTGTGAAAATCTTGTTTTACTTTGGTGGTTGAACATACACACAATTTTTTTTAATGTAATTTGATTTTCATATTGCTGAATAGCACAGTTTAAATGCTTTTCAGTGATATAATGTTTGACATAGCTATTCTTTTGTTTTACCAAACTATGAAGTGGAAACCAGTTTTACTACTGTAGTGTGCCATCAGTAATCATGACATCAAACAACAATCAATTTTTGTCAAATAAATAAATAGCATCAAATAAGCAGCTAATAGTATTTTTGTGCCCAAAATATCTTAAAAACATTTTTCTTTTGTTTTAACAAATATTCCATTAGTGAGACTCTTTACATATTACATCCAGTATAACATACAGTGTGTCCACATTTCGATGCTCACTATTAGGATCTCGGAAATTGTAAGAGATACGAAGTCGGTGAAATTAGAAAAAATTTGGCTATTTTGGAGATCAATTTACTTATGCTTTTGTTTTTCAAAAACGTTCATGGCTTACTAGATATTTGCTAAAAACGAAATTATCTTATTTATTTTTTTTAAATAAAAAGCATTTCCCACTTAGTGTGTCATGGCTTTAAACATATGAAAATCATTGATTTGTGTCAGATAAATTACATTTGTTATGTAACAATTGCTAAAACAAAACAAAAGATGCTTTTAAGATACTTTACTGAACATTCACAGATAGCATCAAATAAGTAGCTAATGCCCCATAAAAGCGTATTTATTTTGTTTTAGCAATTTTTGCATAACAAATGAATTTCTTTGATAAAACTCCACAACTTTGTGTGTAGATGTCATGGCACACTGATTTTCACTTCATAACTCGATAAAACAAAAGAATAACTGTCAAACCATGTACCACTGAAAAACATTTAAGGCGTGCAGTTCAGTAATATGAAAATCAAGTAGGCGTTCCATTAGAAAAAATTTGGATTTACATTCCACCACCGAAGTAAAACAATCACGAAAATAATTTTCTTGTGTTTTGGAGTAAATTCTCTAAAACACCCTCTTTGCTGTTATTTTCTATCTTTGCTTGTTCCTGAGATATTTTACTTAAAAAAATAAGATAATTTCGTTTTTAGCAAATATCTAGTAAGCCGTGAACTTTTTTGAAAAACAAAAGCATAAGTAAACTGATCTCCAAAATAGCCAAATCTTTTTTAATTTAACCGACTTCGTATCTCTTACAATTTCCGAGATCCTAATAGTGAGCATCGAAATGTGGACACACCGTACAGATTCTAAAATAAAAATAAATTGTTTCTAGTCCATGAAGTACTTAATATCATGTGGTTATTATTATTTGATATGGAAACTTCAACAAATAATTCAAGATAATTCAAAATCAACTGAAGAGTTGGAAAGTGACATCACTCTACTAAATTCTGTCTGTACCAGTTTTTTGAAGACTTGTTTCCATTATATGAATTCTTCAGATAACCCTGAACTCTGCAGAGAGGTATGAAATTCTTATTCATGCATGGAATATTTTTTCTAACTTTGAGTGTTTGTAGAGTTTTGAACGTATATGTAATATTCATTTTACATTTAGAATGACTTTAGAAAAACAAATCAAATCTAATTCTGTTTTAAAACAATTGATACCACCTATTCCTGAAAAAGATCTTAGTATTCAAATGATGAATTTTGCTGAAAAGTTGCTTTTTAAAGACACCGAAGGTAAAAGTGAGCAAATTAATTTATTTGAAGTTTTTATTAATTTTCTTATTTTGGTAGAAACTACACAAAGGATGAGACGCACTTCTTTGGGTAATGTGATTAATCTAGCATTTTTGAATGTTATTGAATACAAATTATATGCACAAATATTTCAATATTATCACTTGGTAAGACATTGTAAATTCTATTGTGACAGTTCCATAAATAGAATTTTTTTTAGTTTAATGATTCATATGGGGACATTTTCAAAAATGCTTTTAGTAACATGCGTGCTGAAGCACCTATTTTGTTGATTGTTGTAATGTTGCACACTTTAATATTTTGTTACAATAATTTTATTAATGAGAACGAAGCAGTCACTACACAACAATTGGCGGCAGCAGCAGAGATACAAGTAAAAAATTCTTTTATTCATCTGAAAATTATAATTTAATTTGTCAATTTTAGACACTTGTTAAAGAATATCAGTTGTATATTTCACGATCTGTAGACGAAATAAAGTTAATGTTACACATGGGTACTAATTGGGCTACTTCTTCAGAAGATCGTTATGGATTTCTGTATTTTCTAAGAGGTTTTGCTTCTTCACTATCAGAAAATGAAACACAATCAGTGTAAGTATCAAACTACTGTACTGATTTCTTTTACTGACATTAGTTGTCATGCTACATTCTAATGCCAAGTTGACAGATGATCATTTCTATGGTGGTCAACTTTAGTGTAATGATATAAATTATGAGATCTCATGGTGAAATGACGTGCTAATCTATAATAATCTTTATTTAATTTTTTGTTGTTTTAAGAATTGTTTAAGTGCCCATTTAAGTATTCAAATTACATATTCTACATAGATTGATTTGTTTTAATTACAGATTAGAGTCCTTTAACGCCAAGATACCACCTCATAGTAAAGAAAACGAATTTATCCTTGGATTTATTAATCATCTGAAAACTAAATCTGCAAAGAATTCAGGTAGTTGTAAAAATTATATCTATTAAACATACCCTTAATTTAATTTATTTCATAGCAAGAAGAAAATCTTTAAGCAATGACAATTCTACTACTACTACTGTTGCCTTAGAAGACATTTCTGCTACTACCGTTGCTATAGAAGACAGTGAAAATACTTTTACAGAAATATAAATGGTTGCTTCAGAACATACTTTGACCGAAGTTTGATCTTTTGCTACAAGATTTTTATACTAAGCTTTATATTTCTTTTGTTTTTTATTTTATATTATTGTAGTACTTGTTCATGTTACTTAGAAAACTATGCAAATGTATAATACTACTTCAGGGAGTCTACTGTAGTGGAAACGAGATAGAATAAAAAATGTGTTTCCTTGGAAACACATGAATTGATATGTATTAAAAAACAAAGTTGGCACATAGCAAGTACTTGCTCGTGTCGTGAGCGGTGGGGGTGATTTTTGCTTCTATCTCGCTTCCACTACTACAGGTACGGGTACCAATGTACCCTGCCCAACTAATGCAACTCCCTATACGCCTAGTGGGTTTGGATTTCCCTGCATAAAAATCATAATAGTCAAATGATCTTTTCTCTTATAAAAACAATTGATATTAATCATGTTTACAGGCATAATCCGAAACACCACAAATTAAAAAAATAAATTCAAGTGCTTTGAGCGATGCAGATAGCTATTGTTTCTAAAGTAATAGTAGTAGTTTGTATAGTTTGCTTATTAAGAAGTTATTTCAAAACGCAGAGAAAAGAAGCTGGAAAACGTTGAGAACATTATTTATAAAATATTCCTTATTATTCTAGTTTTTAATTGTGTCCATCTTTGATCATTTGAAAGTATGCAGAATTAGTCACAAACGTTTTGAAGTTCTAGATTGTTATACATGAACAAGTAAAGAATTATATGTTGTTTTGTTGCTTTAATTATGTTAAGTTTAGGTACTTTTAGATTTTTATCAAACACAGATAGTGTTATGTTCATTAACAGCATTGTTTACTCATCTGCTATGTACTTGATCAGCCATTGTTTCCTCTATAAGTGTTATTTTTTCGATACATTTTCCCTCAGTATTCTATTTTTAAATTTTAACAGATTTGAGTTGAAACTAACTGAACATGCTTTAGTCCAGGGCACTCAAACTTGTTAAGGCACTAAATTTTTTTAGTCCAGGGGTGCTCAATTTGATAAGATGACCCTAGATCCAGAAAATTTCACCTCAAGGTTGTTTTAAAAAAAGTGAGTCATGTGACTGTAACTATGCACAAAAAGAATTTATAAAAATATATAATTATTTTAGAATTTTACCTTATATCTGAAGCAAAATATGAGCAATTTGTCTATTTTTCTTTACATGGTCAATCTTGAAATGTTATGGGTTATAATTTCAATAAACTAAGTTCAAATAACAACTGCACTTCTGATGCTACTGCATTAAAGATTTAAGAAATGGAAAACTTAGCAAATGTATCACTTTTAAATGTTAACATAATTAGAAATTTTAGTTTAAGCTGTTCCTGAAAGTTGTTTGTTTCCTTTGTCAATTTTATTGAATGTTGATAGTTTCGTCGATAATAAAAACTTTAAAGATCTGTAAGCTCTGTTTATTATCTTCTTCTGTTGTCTGAATTATTTCATTCACTTTTTATGAAATTAAAAAGAAAAATACAATTTGTGTTTAATTTTGGAACATTTAGAAATTAGAACAGTAAGTACAGGTTACTTTTTTGTATTTTAATTTTTTAAACCATTCTAACCTATAATGTGATTCAACAGCAATGATTAGTAAGCTAACTTGAAAACATTGTAGGCCTACTAAGTTTTACGCAATTGTATCAACTTTATTTTTCTTATGGGCACCATATTAGATTTCTACATTTTTGAAATCGTCGTGAAAAGAACTTTTCAAGCAAGTACAACATCCCTATGTTCGGTAAGAAAAATGATCACAATAGCAACATTGCAAATTTGACCGAAGTAGGCATCGATTTAGAGGATTGCTCAACAACTGAATGTCGTCTTATTAACAAACAAACATGCTATTGTTTGAACAATCCTCTAAATCAACGCCTACTTCGGTCAAATTGCAAATTTTTTTACCAAACATAAAGGTGTTGTACTTTCTTGAAAAGCTTTTTTCATGATGATTTCAAAAATGTAGAAATCCAATATGGCGCCCATAAGAAAAATAAGTTTCGATATGATTGCATAAAACTTAGCAGGCCTAGAATGTTTTCAAGGTCATTCTTGAAATCCTTATTACCCATTACCTGTGCCCTAACAATTTGTTGAATGTATCTCTTACAATAAATAAAATATGGAGGTTTTTAGAAAACATATTTTTCGTTTTCACCCTATATCTCAGTAACAGGATTAATTTTTGAAAATGTAAATCCGGATTGTTAATGAGCACATAAATGTGCAACTTTATCCCTATTTGAACGATCCTGTATCTATTACCGTTTCCCCAATATCCCCATTTTATCCTGGACTCCTTGTATAGTATAGTAGATACCATTAGGATTAAGTGCCACTTTGACGAGCAATTATGTTTGCAGGCGAGGCAGAACTAAGCGCAGCTGAGCCAATGAGTTGGGAGATTTTTCTCAGGCTCTGAAGCCATCACAGGTTTCTTCTTGTACTCTAAAGTTAAAATATGAGACATTTTGGGGGCATTATTATGCCAAACAAACTTGCAAGAATACCAAAAATGAAGGAAAATGGCATTTCTTGTTTAATGTAGACATCTGATTTACATGAATCCACAGCAACACATCTTTGAAATGAACTTAGAACATTGTAAATGTATACCTAATAGTTTAGATTATTCGCTCACTATTGAATGAACTCATGTTTCGTTTATTATATTTTGTAAATGGTTTGCCATAATAGATTATTATTATTGTTATATATATCAATCTTTTGTCTGAAGATGAGCATTGACTTGATTTGAGGTAGCTTTCATTTTTTATACAGATTTTCTTTGTAATAAGATTTCTGAGATTTGATAGTTTATTTAAAGCATGGATCGAAAGTACGTAGACCAAATGTCTTATTAATTTATTGGTAACTTACAGTTAATTAATCTATATTAAACTCAAATAGCAAATCATTGGAACAAATCAACTACATGAAATATTAAATAATCGAGTGAACTCCTTCTCTTCCTATTTTTCAAAGTTTGCTTCAGACTCCCACCATTAAAGCTTGTCCAGAAGATCGTGCAACCTCTGCACTGATGTCTTTCCAGATTTTACGAAACCTACTAAGCGTTGTAATAGTTCTGCATCTTTCACTATATTTGCGCTTGCATATTTCCCAAAATCTTTCAATTGGCTGGGCCTGTGGTACATTTGTTGGATTGTCTGCATATGTCACGTATTCAATTCCTTCCGCTTCCAACCAATTTTTACAAATTCTAGAGTAATGAATTGCTGCTTTATCAGGCCAGAACAACACATTACGACGTTGATGATATTTATTAATTAACGGTACAAGCCTTTTTTGCAAACATTCCTCTAAGTACTCTTGCGATTTCAAAGTACCCACTTTTATGTACGGTTCTGACACATGTCCCTCTTCATCGATCGCCTGCCACACTAAAAATTTCTTGGCAAATTTTGCTTTAGGTTTAAATTTTAGTTTTGATGGTACACTTGCTTTGTCTGTATAATTGTAATATTTTTGTCCAGGAATATTTTCTGGATCACACGTGATGTACGACTCTTCATCAAGAATAAGAATTTTATTGGGCTTTCTTTCATACAACTTACAATAACTTTTTAGCTGTTTTCTCTTGATTTTCGATGTATTTTGGACATGTGATGCATCGATTTGTTCGAATATTGTATTTACTTTTAATTCTTTGAACCATGGCTCTTGAAATCTGGTGTCTAGCAGCAATTTTTCTTTGAGAAAGACCTGTCTTTAACAACGATTTTTTTACTTTTAAACTTACATTTCGTAGTTTATTACTGATAGGTCGTCCACTTAAGGAAAGGTAATCAATATTTCCACGATCGTTAAACCTTCAAAGTATCTTGTACACTCCAGATTTACTGGCTCCCTGTTCCATGAAATGCTTAACCGTACTGCTTTTGACACCGTGTGCAGTATTAAGATAATACTGGACAACACTTTTAGCAAACACTTCTTTTCAAACCTCTTCATTGCACTGTTTTTAGCAGATTTGTGTTTATTTGTTACTAGAGTGACAGTTCAAACGTCAAACAAATACAAAACAACAAATTCATAGCTACCTCGACTTTAACGTAAAAATAAGCCTGCTATGAATTTAGTGTACTTACTTTCGATCCATGCTTTAAATGGAAATTAGAGTATCTAACATTAGCAAATAGAAAAATTACAGTTTGTTGTCGTTTTTTTGGATGAAAGAAGTTAATAAAGCATAATACAATTAAATGTTCACAATCTTAATATCTGCTTCCTTTGATTATAATAATTAAATTTTTAGAAATGATTAGCTTTCTTTTATATCATACATTTAAGTAAAAATGCAATTATCAAGAGTATAAAAATGTATTTTGAAAGTATTATTTATCTAATAAAATACAAAAAATATAAAATCTGACATTAATAAGACAACAGAAATTAGTAATATTTTAGTATTTTAAAAATGAGTATTCTTTAGTATTTTAATCTTTTATGTAGTATTTTAATGTGGTAGAAACTTGATTATGTGAAATGTGATAAACCTAAGCATTCTTGTGCTGCATTATTTGAAGTCTGATTCTATATTCCTACACTTCTAAAGTGGCAGAGATTACTTGATACATCATGGTGACATAACTGCATTAGCGGTGCCACGTTAACTAAGGTACAATGTATGGTGTATACAGGTAAAGGATGTCTAGAACCATTGAGTCACTGATAAACGAATTGTTTCGCATGAGCTACCTCACTATGTTATGAAAATTGTGTGTGTATGATTGTCCAGCCAAGTAGTATCGATAAGCGCAACGTGTTTATATGCACCTACGGTCGACTATACGGACTCAACATCTACGATTTTGTGACGTGAGATAAAACATACAAAAAGGTTCCATTAATCCAAAATTTACTAATCTGAAAATTACGTTAATCCTAACTGCCATGTATCAATCGAAGCTCATAATCCGCAATAGTAGCAGTAACTAATGAGGTTGCTAATTCGAACTTAATTTAAAATGCTGAATTTACTTCCATAAATGTTTCTGAGTAACCATAACAATTTACAGAACATATTTGCAGTCTCAAATTTCTTATTTTCTGTAACTTGACTTCGTTGAACTCCATATTATACAATACTACTATATATGCAATTTATTGCTGTATTATATCAATTTTCTCATTGGGGCAGATTTAAGACTTAGCCTGCTCTTCGGTTTTCAATCTTATTTAATTACAACAAAGAATTACATTTAGAAAATGATAAAACGAAAGTATAAAATTTTAACTATGAATCAAAAGTATGAAATTTTAATACAATTTATTATGTAGCAAGTGAAGTGAACAATTACCCAAAAAGTATGACATTGAAAATTGCTGATAATATATTTGATAAATATTATTTAACGGTTTTTAGTTACTGTTGATTTTTGTTTTCAATCTGGGCACCAACTGGGTCATATAGCCCCATAAATTCAATCCATAAAAGTGAACAACTATAAGAATTACTTAAATAATGACAAAAATAAAAAACTCTTCTTTTAATAACATATTGCTCTATTTTTAAAATTAAGGGTACTTTACTCAGTAACTTTCAATTTTTTATATTTCTCCCTGTATACTGTATGACTTTTTGGGATTCTAATGGCATTAACTTCAATTTTAGACATGTACCAATTTTCTGTAGTATTTTCATTTCAGAATTGCAATTGGTTAAAATTTTTCCCGTTTGTTGTAAACATGTTGGATGACACTGCAGATTAGGGAGTTTTTGCATAATGTACATTAAATGTGTGGTGTTATCACTAAAGCCGGGATATATATGCACAATAATTTTTCAAATATGCATGCCTCTAAAAATCCTAAATATGCATTAAAACTACAAGATATTCATAAAAGTGGAGCTTTAAAATCAGTTTATTAATTTCTTCTTATTTTGGATTACTTAAATAGCAATGGATTTATTTCACCTTTAAAACTGTGTTAATCAATTTAATTAATATTACTATATAATTAATAAATTATCTTACTAAATTAAAATTGCAAATTAAATATTTTTCCAGCATTAAATAAACATAAAATTTTAAAAGTTTATGCCAAGTAAATATATTTGCTCTTTGTGCATTTAAAGGTGTCCCTTTATACACTTTTCTAATACAATTTAAGCATTAGCCATAGTCACAAATAATACAATACAAAACAGAATGGAAATAATCTGTCTCTCTGACCAGTGCCATTATAAACTGATTTTAAAAATCAATAAATCTTCAGATCTGTAAGTTGCAATTCCTTTAATACTTCCGGCTTAGAAATCTTAAGATAAAGATATTGGGCGCGTTCAGAGCACTAAACTGTTTAAACAGTTTATAAGTTTGAGAGTACTGAACGCATTCGTTTACTTTTAACAGTTGGTCAACATACTCAACACAAAATTTTTATGTTTACTGAACTAAAACTGTGCAACACAAGCACCACCTAACAAGGAACATCGTCAAGAGCATGCATATTTCCAATGTTCTAACTTCAATCTAGTATTTTAAATTGGTTGTATTTACGTATTTAACCCTTATGCAAAATAAACAAGATGCCTAATGATAATATAATCCCAGTAACAAAAAAAGGTTTTGCTATTAAATGATTTCATAATAGTTAACAATCGATTGATTCCACGAAATGATAATAATTGTAAGTTTTCCTAATTTGTAATTTCTTGGTCTCAAATCATCCTAATTTCAGCTGAAATTATAATACAAATAACAGATTGTCTAAAATAAAATTATTCATTATTATTTGCCGAGAAGTTACAACAGACGTGTACTTTAAAAATACACAAGTTAATATAAGTAACCTCAAGCTGTTGATTGTATGTCAATCAATGCTCAAACATACTGTTGAGTGTCTAGCATAGTGTTGACTGCAAATGTAAACAAAACATTTTTTACCGTTTAGCTAAACAGTTTAGTGCTCTGAACGCGCCCATTGCAACGAGCCATCCCTCGAATATACTAGAGAAGTCTTGAACGGACTCGGCATTGCTGGTCGAATATACCGGAGGAGTCTGAAACAGTTAGACCGTCGAATGTGTGAGAGAAGGCGCGAACCTTCTAGGCTCATCAAGAGGAACGAGGAAATGTATATAAGCGGTAGCATGAATAGAGCCAGGAGTTCTGCAGTAAATAACCGTGTGTAGTTACGAACGAAATAAATGTAATTAGTGATAAATAAATTATTCTGTACATAAATAAATAAATAATTTAGTGTAAATAAATACTGGAAATAAATTGTAATAAACTAAGTAAAAATAAATATTGAAAAATAAATAGACGTTTTTATTAAACCGCAACAATATGCAGAAATACTGCTTTTATAAAGTTTAGAAATTTGTTAGCTCTTTTTTACAGATTTCAAAATACATTTTACCTATACATTTAAATTTTTAAAAAGGCTGGAGTCTGGAGCTGCTATTTCCGAGAATCAAGACCAGTAATTTTTGTAAATTCAGAAACTCTAATTATTTATGTCATCTAAAGACGATGTGAAACCCAGATTTTTATTAAAACGTAATCTTGAGAAATTTTAGAATGTTTTGAATATGATATAAAAAAAAAATCTTGCAAAAAAATTTGATTAAAAGAAAGTATTTTGTACGTAACAGGAATTCAAAAGCAACACAGAATGATCACATTAGCTGACAATCTTTGTAAAAACATTTATGCAATTTTATCCATAATCTAAATCGTATTCTTATAATTCTACAAATAACACATTATTTTACAATGACTTGATTTCCCATTTCTTTTAGATATTTAATACACATTTGTTATATTATTACGAAGTATGTGCATTTCAAATGTATTAATCAAAAAAATTTCAGATCACATTATCCCAATAGCCCAAGTTTCTACCATGCTATCATTTTCTGTAAATGAAATATAAATTAGCACCACAGACATTAGTTTTGAATAACAAAGGTTTAAAAATAGAATTAATATTACATTGTGCCACATCCATAAAATACTATGTATATTTTAAAGTAATGTTGGTGAGGAATGTTTAATATTATTAACATGCTACAATATCAAAATAGTAAAAAGAAAGGAGAATTGTGGTAACATGTTTTGACTATCTAAATCTTATAATTCGTCCTTTCTAGGAAGATTTGGATGCTTGACAAATTTCTTGAAGTCTTCTACTGACCGATCCCCTTTATAATTAGATACCAATTTTCCATTTGCAAATAGTTTAATTGTTGGAAAGCCAACTACTCCATATTCTTCTGCAATTGCAGTATACTCTGTAGAATCCAAAGCTGCTAGTCGACCACTGAATCCTTCTGCTTTTAATTCATCTGCTGCTTGAATGTAAGCAGCTTTCATATTTTTACAATGGCCACACCCTTAAAAATAAAATACTGTTTATTGGAAAACTTAATTCTAATGAAAAATACTTACAAGGAGCATAAAACAAGACTAATGTTAAATGACTAGAACCAATCTCCTTCTTAAAATTACTCTTAGTTAATATAAGAATATTATTTGATTTGATTATAAATTCTTCGTTCTTTCGAGGAGGAGGAGGTGGAGGAGGAGGCGTATCTTTATCTGGTTGTGTCAGAAAATTGACAAAATCACCTGCCTAAAACATAATTCATTTTTACATTTTAATGAATTTAACAAAATAAGTAAAAATAACATACTGAAATTATGCAAGCAATAATAATTATTATTAACATACTGAAGTAATGGAAATTACATTTTCTTTCAATTTATACAATTATAAGTTGGCCTGGGTGTCAAATTTTCTAAGACAGTAAAAAATACAAATCTTTAAAAATCTCCTTTTTTTTAGAAGATTGGATGGAATAAATAATTTATTTTATATTTTGTACTCTCCAAAGTTAACATGTTATTTCAATTTAATTATTTTTATGAAAGTGGAGAATCTCTACTTTTACAGTTTACAATTAATACCTGTCTCATAAGTTTTAGTGTTACATACATATTAAGGCGCCATGTTTTTAAGTTTGTGTCTACTATTTACTTCACTCTGGGAATACAGTGGAGAAGAGAGAGATAATGTATTTCTTATGGGAGTTTGTATGACAGTGTTGTCATTTCTTTCACTGTATGTAATTGTCCATTTTGTGAAATAGACAATCACATCTAGTTTATGAACTAGAATCAAATCACATACAGTAGAGTCCCGATTATCCGTGACTCAGTTATCCATGTGGTGAACCAATTAACTGTCCACGTTATCATTCGTACGTGACATATTGCTCATTTTTGTCCAGTAGTAAAGTAATTCTTAGTCATGTTTGTATACTAGTACATGCTTAATTGCATGTCTCGATTACTCGTTTTCCTCGCTTTTCCGTGCTTTTTTCGTCCCCAATTAACATGGATAATCAGGGCTCTACTGTAATTTTAATTTGGAACTCCAGAATATGAAATTCTCTAAAATTCATACAATCTGTTCACTTCTTAAATTGAACAACTTTGAATCCTATAAAGAACATAGGCAAGGTTCTTGAACTTATTGCAATCATTTTAGAGAATTCACAACATAGAAAATGCATTTTCCAGTTCCTGAACTACACAGAAAAACTATCTAGCTGATAAATGTTATACTCCTACAATTATTTTCTATTTTATTCACTTCCATTTCATTTAGTTCATTGGTATTTTATTACTTAATAACAAGCACAACTAAAACAAATGATACCAAATCACATACAGGATCGCTAAAAAGTATGGAAACATGCTGCCCCTGCAAAAACGGTAAGTAATAAACAAACGAAATTTGGAAAGCTTAAAGTAGGTATTTTTTGCCATGTTTTGCGAAGGGAATTAAAAACAAATCTTCAATTGTTTTTTTGTACAGCCGCCATATTGAATCTTTTTAAATGGAACACCCTGTATATAACCCTATATTTGGATAGGGATTTTCAAGACAAATTCAATGGTATTGGGTAGCTATACTTATCTTGAAAGGTTTTGGAGATACTCGCTATTCTTTTGTCAGGGGTTTCACTATTAAAAAGTATGGAAACACGCTGCTCCTGCAAAAACAGTAAGAGATAGACAAATGAAATTTGGAGATCTTAAAGTAGCCATTGTTTGCCATGTTTTGCGAAGAGAATTAGGATCAAATCTTCAATTGTTTGTTTCGTACAGCCGCCATCTTGAATTTCTTTAAATGGATCACCCTATATATGACCCCATATTTCAATAGGGATTTCTAAGGCGAATTCAATAATATAAGGGTTGCTATACTTATCTTGAAAGGTTGTGGAGATAATCACTACTCTTTTGTCAAGGATTTCTTAACTTTAAGGACGGATTCGTAATGCAAGCAGATCCCCCCGATTATTTGCAAAATTCCTTGCGAAAACTTCAAAAGGGATTGTTTCATTTCCAAGAAGTTAACGAAGAACATTTTGAACACTTGTTGTAAAATTATATTGTGTTTTTGTTATTATCAATTCGTCACTATTTGTTCTTATTCCACCATAAATTTAGTTTGCTCTAGCATCGATCTATTATTTTAAATAAGTAGGCTAAGGGTAAATTTTTTATGGTTTTTATTTTACTTTAATTACTTATAAAATTGTTTTTTTAGTTCCATTGCCTCTGCTGTTTCACGGGTAACTCAATTTTGATAAAATTAATAGTGAAACCCTTGACAAAAGAATAGTGATTATCTCCAAAACCTTTTAAGCTAAGTTTAGCAACCCTTATATCATTGAATTTGTCTTGGAAATTCCTATCCAAATATGGGGTCATATACAGGATGTTCCATTTAAAAAAATCCAGTTCAGCACCAGAGGCATAATGCTCAGCTGAATCGTCTATACCATATGGATCAAATCATGCAAATTATTCAAATCACATCAATAATTAGGTGACTGTAGTGGTAGGTAGTAGTACCTAGAAATTCTATGAAATAAGAGATATCTAATTGTCTTTAACTGCTTAGGATGCAATAAATCTTTTACTGAAGTACAATACAGTAGTCCTGCACATGTTGTGATAGGAACAGTCTTATTTACTAATAAAAATACAAATAAACAAAAACATTTATTAGAATACCTCAACACACTTAATCAACTAAATAAATGAAATACCTAGTCAGAAGGTTAATATGTTGGTTTTGTAGTATATTCTAATATAATAAACTGTTGCATGATGACCCAAACAAAAGTAAAACTTCAAAGAAGAAAACTGTATACAAAGAAATAACCATGATCAAATTGCAAATATTAATAATATTTTAGTCAAGGAATCCTTTCACGTTTGTATTTATCAATAGAGAACTTTCAGCTTCTTTAGAGGTAATATTTACAAAGAGAAGAAAATGAATAATTAAGGTATCAATTTGGACAATTTTAGATTAATACAAAAATTTATTATTACAAGAAATATTACACACATTGTGTATTAATTTCTAAGCCAATGTGTCAGACACCATTTTTCTTTTGATTTTCTAGGAAGGCATTTCGTAACTAAAACACAGATGCCATGTAACAAATAATATAGCTGTTTACCACAATTGAACCAACTTTGTAAGTAAAAACTACCTGTCTTTATTATTACAATTCTCTGCAGGTATGCTTTATCCTTTGTCCACTCACGTAAAATCTTATTTCCTCTCATTTGTTCTTATGGCTTTTCCGATAATTCTGATAAACTGTTCCATCCTGTATGCTGAAATTATGTGCTTTTTTTTGTAAACATGGTGTTGGTGCTATCCTTTTGAAATACACAATGGTAGACGGGGAAACTATCCAATTAAAAAAACTGAGTGTCCTTCTTTTTATAGATAGGCTGGACTTCACCTTAGTTAACTATTTCATTTGTGTTAACATTTTGGTTTTTAATAAGACATTTATTTTTATTATTATTACTAATTTCTTTCTTTCAGTTTCCACTTGTACAGGGTCTGCAAGTGAAATGGGAGGATTTTAGGTGACCTTTAGAGCCAGAAGGAAGGTTGTAGGGATGAAGGTTACTGGCCCCTCACCATCTGCCTGGCCTACCATTTAGTTACAATGGATTGATGAATGGGTGAACAACTCAGCTACTCAGTAGAAGGATATTATCAGAATGGTGAGTTTGGTACAAATGCGACGTGCTTTTCGACATCATTTTAACATACTGCGTAACCAGCCTGTTCCATCAGATAATGCGATTCAAACGTGGATAAACAACCTCGAGCAAACTGGATCGATGTGCGGTCAATATTGCGGCAATACCTGTCAATATGCTGTGAGAGATCATGCAAAACTGTATTGTATTTAATAAAATATTAAAAAATTAATTCTTCAACAACCGATTACTTTTTAAAATCTTCCCGTTTCACCAGTGGATCCTGTATATTTTTCTGAAATTTACTTTGTCTAAATATTAGACATTTATTCATAATCAATAAAGAAAAAATACTGTTTAGTAGAATTCTTACAAACAGCTTGGATGGCAAGTAATAAAATTGCTTTTATGTTGATTGCTTCAAGATTAAAGATGTTAATCTTGAAGAAAAGAACTAATCAGCTAGATAACATTAAAACATAATATCTAATGTATACCAAAACTTATAAGGCAGGTGTTAATTAAGTATATGATTATGTTTAATATCACACTACCTACCACTGGGTTATTATAATTTAGGTTTGATTGCAATAATGATTTGATTGTCATCAAAACTGATTGGTAAACGAAAATCCATAAGTGAAGTATGGTTTTTTGATCTGCAATCAACTTTGACGGCAATCAAATGTTGATGCAATCAGCCATTAATCATCGTATTATCTCTTACCATCCTTCCTCCTGTGTATGTTTTATTAATTTTTCCAAAAACGCCAAAATATTTAAAAGTAGGATATCCTGTAATATTATAAAGTATACAAAGGTCTCTGCTCTTGTCTGATGTACAATCAACAGCTCCTAATCCTACTTTGTTACTATCTTTAAATACTTCTGCAGCCTTTGTAAATTCTGGTTTAGTCTTTTTGCAATGACCACACCCTTTAAATAATCAAAAACATTACCAAAGTAATTAATTATATAAAAGGAAACAACATACAAGGTGCATAAAACATTACTAATGCGTGTTTCTTTCTCTTTTTATAAGCACTTAAATGATCAACATTAATTATATGCACAACTTCTGATTTTTCTTCTGGCCATGGAATTTCTACTGGTGGTGCACGAGGCTCTCTTGGATTTTTCATGAACTCTACTATACTTCGTGCATCTCGTGCATTTATATCAAATTTAAAAAGCCCATAAGAAAAGTATTTTATTGTGGGATATCCTTTTATAGCATATGTTTCAAGTATTTTGGTTTCTTTCACTGCATCAATAGCAGCCAACATACCTGGTACCTAAAGTGTATTTATTTATTTATTTTTTAGATTGTAAGAAATCAATATAGTTACCCCTTCAGATTTCATTTTAGCAGCAGCCTTTTCATATTCTGGTTTCATCTGTTTACAATGTCCACACCATGGTGCATAAAACATCACTAATACAGATGATTCTTCTTTAATAACTGGATCAAAACTATTCAAACTTAAATGTACTACTTCACTGTCAGTATCAGACCATTCAGGTTCTGTTACTTTTACAGGTGCAATCTCTGGATTACGCATAAAAGTTACTATAGCATTCATCTTGTTTTCACCTTCATACTGATGTTTCATTGTTCCATTTCTGCAAAAATATAAATAAATATTGTTTACATATAGAGGGTGTTTCAGAAGGGAGATTTGAGGAGAACATGTTTGGGAAGTCAAAATAAGAAAAATAAATCTATATGTGGAAGTCCGATTCTCAACCATCACCATCAAATTTGGTGACACAATTTATTTATCTCCCACAATATGCAAATATCAAACTTGAAATTTCTACTACAGTTTACTACTGTAGAAGTGCATAATATCCAAGAAAATCAAATTTTTATCTGGTCCCCCACCAGAGATATTAAGCCTTAAAGTTAGACCAAATCTGAAAATTGCAACTTTTTGCAACTGTATAAAAAAAAAGGAAGCAAGATTCGAGCTTCTTTCTTTTTCGGCTTGTTTGTTGTTTTGCGATATGTACCAGCACAAATAGAACTAACATTGATATTGCACCCTTCTATAAAAAAACATCCCTTCAAGAGTGCGTTTCTTTAAATTGTGTCACCAAATTTCAAGAGCAATTTTCACATATTAAATGACAATTTAGGACTTTAATGGAGGGAAAAAGAAAAATAGAGCAAGGTTTAAAGAAAACAATAGTTTTTATTTTAAATGTTTATGACTAACCAGTCCGTAGGAAATTAATTTTCCGTAGATGTCTGCAAACGCAAAAATCCGCGTGCACCGTGGAGTACAAATGGCCGTCATTTTTAAACCATTAAGTATACAAATAAAATAATATATGTTTTTGGCTACTCATACTTGAGGCAAATAACAGTAAAAATATTAATCATTTTTTAAATGGTCAAGCAACCTGGTTTGGGCTACTTGGAATGGATTGATCCAATTACCATGTGTTTCATTACAAAATGTTATCTGTACTGCTTGTAAAAAAAATCTACGCAGTCTGTCAATTTTAAGTTATTGATGCTTACAGTGCAAGAACCCCAATACACAGGTTTATTTTTCTTATTCTGACCTCCTGAACACATTCTCCAAAAATCTCCCTTTCTTCTTGAAGCAACCTCTATGACCAGGTATGGAGAAAGAGACCTCAGTGTGTCAAAAATCAAGTTTTCTCAAGTTTTGATTGATTTTTATAAAAGAAACAGTCAAAAAACTAGTCCTGATCTTATAAGATGTTAAGTGTGCTAAACACTTGTAAGATAGAATAAGTAATATTATGTACAATTTTAAGTCTTACGCAGATAACTATGTACTTAAAGGAGAAATAAAAGGATTATTGTAAAGAAGTCTTATAGTCAATTTTATTAATAATGAAACAAAGTATTAACACCAAAAACTTGATATACTTCCAACTACTTTATCTCAAAAACTGATTTTGACTAAGGTTTCTAACTCAAAAATTCCCAAGACAGACTTCTGGGAAAATTTCCAGTCTTGATTCCTGAAAATAGCAGCTCTATACTTGAGCCTTTTCAAAAATTCTAATTTATAGATATAATGCATTTTATTATCTGCAAGAAGTTTTATCTATTTGGTTAATTTCCAAAGATCAATGCATAACCTAATATTGCATTGAGGCATAATGAACAAGTACTACCACTTGAAGCTGCTACTTCCTCGAGATTTTATTTTTCTTCTTAAACCTCGATTCAAAACTAGGAATATTAAAGAAATTTATTTTAATGAATGCCAAATTTCATAAACACAATTATCAAAGGAACTTGTTCGAAGATGCAAGCTGTTTCTGTTTTTTCATTACGACTACCCACACAGCACATTTTGTCTCAGAAATGTTTCAGATATATTGCATTGTTTCATAAATGTTGCATGTTACCATGATATGTTCCTGCAAGATTCTTGAAATATCTCTTGTGAAATATAACTTTTGGAACATAACAGCAACATTCTTGAAATATCTATTATGAAATACGACATTTGGAACATAACAGTGACATTTCTGCAGTGTTTGAACTTGATGATTTAAGTGTTACCACTTGTTGACTGTTCCTGGAGCATCCTCACTTCATTCAGGTGCGTGCTAAGTGTTACAGTGTGTGGTGGATGATATTCGTAGTTATTTGCAAGGTAAGTATTAAAACTTTTTCTTATAATAAATATTGAAATTTCCTCTTAAAATATTTATTTAGTAGAACTTTAACTCATTTTGCATGTCATCTTTAAATTGGTATTCAGAAATAAAGTAAAATATGAGTGTAAATGCATTTATTACGCAGTTTATTTGTTATATCCTCAAGAATCCCTTGTAAATCTAACAGTTACAAAAGGGAAATGGTATATAATATGTAAACATAGCTGGGTCAAATATTAAAAAAAAATACCGTAACAAAAAATATTTGGAATTACTTGAATAATAAATACTTAGCAAAAAAAGTATTCAGAATATAGTGTTTTTATTTATTTATATATGTTGTCTTTATTATGAGGATCATATTTTTCTAAAATTGGTTTCATGATCTAGGTAATTGGTTTCAGGTAATGTTATTTTTTAGTGCCTTTAGACCATCTCCCGACTTTGATTCTGACTATAATTCGTAAAAGAGGTCAAACCAGATTTTTTTTTAATTTAATATACTCATATAAGACTAGCTTATTAGCCACAAAATATTGTGAAACTAAGTAGATGCCTCCTTTTCATTAAAATAAAAAAATCTGGAATACATAAAACCCTTCAGGGATAAAACGCATCCAGGAAGCCGGAGCGGCTACAAATTCCTGCCAGAAAACACAAACGCTACTTTCGAGTGCGGACACGCTGCAATATTTACCTCTTTTTATTATTAATGTTTACCATTGTTAATAATGTTGATACAGACATCCTATCTATATTTATTTATTTAGCACAACAAACGCTAAAATTAAATCATACACTACTGTTTGGTAAGTATTCTGAAAGATTTCAAACAGAAAATATCGAATACTTTAATCATACAATAATAATATTAATTAATTGACCAATTTGTAAAAAGAACCAACGTTTTTTTTTGATATTCAATAATTACGGCCTTATAGGATTAGCTTGTTAGTAGCCAATGAATACTGTAGAACTGAAGTTTTGATGGCTGATTTTCATTAAAATAAAGAAGACCCTGTGATTGAGAGCAAATCATCATTTTTTATTATGTGGCTACCTGGCATTTTCAGAGCCCAGCGTGTAGGTTCATGTGCAACATCTGGAACCCATAAAACGCCCCTGCTCCGAATTCCCCTCGAAAAACACAAACACTCCCTACGTGCGAACGCTCTGCAATATTTACCGCTATTTACCTTTGTTAATGGCTAGATATAATAAAAGCATCCTATCTGTATTTATTTATTTAGCACAATAAACACTAAAATTGTGGAGTAACTAACTAGGTACTAAGTATTCCAAAGATTTTGAATACTAAATACTGAGTACTTTAATCACACACTAAGATTACTAATTATTAATTAAGTACTTATTTGTTAAAAGGATTCAAATACAAATTACTAAATACTTTGAAAGTATTCAAAACAGTATTCTAAATACTTAAATATTCTTAGATCTTAGAATACTACCTAGCCTGTATGTAAAAGAATAGCTTTATAGTTTTATAATAGTTTATACTTAAACGTAAAAGTGTTAATTATTTTGTTGTTTAAGGGTGATATATCTCCATTATCTCGAGACTACTGAACAAGCAACCAGTAAGGTCATAGAGAAGTGGGTAATTCAAGGGGGTTTACTACGTAATCGAGAAATGGTTGTAGGTAAATTACATTATTATAAACTATTAGATTAAAGAGTCATATTTTTTCAGAAAATGAATTCAAGAACTTTGGAGAAAATTGTGTAGGCAGTCTATGTAGTTAGCAGAGCATACGAATATTGTTTATTATTATTTATAGTATTGATTTTTAATAGTTACTAAATTAGTAAGAAATTTAAAAGAATAACACTCATTAAGATAAGTCTTTAGATTTTGTGGAATCAAATACACGACCTGTAAATATTGTTTTCAATGTTATATTTAACTCAAGATGATTTTGTTTAGTCAATTTGTAATACCTAGTACAATAAATTTGTTGTAATAATATTTGAACGTGTCTTTCTCTAATGTTTCAATAATAATTATTATAAAATCATAATCAGAACTTTGCAATGTTGTTGTTGTTTAATATTTTATTTAATTATTTCTTTGTCTACATTTTGAGGTAGCTTTATTCAAATAAATTATTAGATTGCAAAATTTCGATTATAGTTTTATAATAATTAAATCAATATTGTTGAACAAATATCTATTAAAACAATATTTTCAATGTTTCTGCAATATTGTTAGGAAGCATTTCTAGAATGCTTTTTTTTATATTTCTGTAATATTTCCAGTATACCTTTCATCAATATTGCAAGGAAATATAACTGCAAGGGGACATGAGTCTATTTCTGCAACATTCCTGAAACATTTCAGGACTATTTCTCAATATTTATGCAACATTCCTATTGTTTCAATGTAGTATTTAAGAAACATTAATGCAACATTTCTGTGCTGTGTAGGTATGAATTGTAAAACTGCATTGGAGAAAAGGTATAAAAATGATTTCACCAGACACAGAATTTTAAGCCTTATGTGTGTCAGGTTTTCAGGCTGTAATATCTAACAAGTAAAATCTTCATCTTTTACATTATTATTGATCCATGGAACTGAATACTAATATGATAATTCTAATTAACATTTTTTTATTTAAATTAATTAAAAAATGAAATAAAAAATGATAGAAAATGATATCAGCATCGTGAAATATGATCAACAAGGTTTTTGACTGATGTTGGAAAACATTAGTCCTGGGTATTCCCAGGAAGTGAAAAATAAAAATCTCGAATTGTGGTAATCAAAAACCAATTGATTCAGAAATTCTAGTTTTGACACACTATATTCCCCTTTAACCACGCATAGTCACATATTTGCATTAAAACTCAAATAAAAATGCTGAGATGTTGTAAAAGCCATCATTTCTTTTCTGCAGCATGAAAGAGCAAAATAATTAGTAATGTACTAATTGAAACTATAAATTTTAATACTATTATGAAGCTTAAGATATTAAAGGAATACTTGATGGGGGAATAATATTCCAATAAATTGTGTGTTAAGCATAGGCTTACATTAGAAATTCTTGTGGTACTCTCACTGCAACATCATTGAGGAGGTAAGTAATAATTCAATATCAATCAGCTTATTGCACTAAACAATTCCATAATACTGCTTCCAGTTAGCCTGTTGACTTAGGGCCACTTTTACAATATTGTTGGATGAGTTTAACTAGAGAATTATTATTATTATTATATTATTAATTCTGTTCCTCCTGAATATGACTTTGTTAGCGGGATAAAAGGATAAAAGCGACAGCTTTGGTAATTATCTCCATATGCCATCTTTCTTCCAACGACCCTATATACTTTGTCTTCTAGGAATATATTTTTAATCTGGATTTTATTGATTTGTCATTTGATACATTGAACAATGTTGTAATGTATCTAGATACAGTATTTTCCCAATTTAGTATTGGTATCTGTAACTAGTTACATTTTTTGTGTATCGATTTGTGTAAAGGATCTAAGTTTCTTATAGTTTTGTTCCTCTTCTTTCACACTGTGTACTTGAAATTAACAAAAAGCCAATCTAAAGCACTGCATACCGCAAATAAAAATAGGTGCTGTATGGAAAAGTAATAGCAGTTCGCGCTGTAAATTGAAATATCTCAAAACTATTTAAATGTGACTTAGATTGTTTTCCCTCTGTACTCTTCATTCATCTGGATACACATCAATTACAATTTTATTTTGTGATTTCATGGAATAGAAATTTAAAATAAGCAGCATTCTCTCAAATCTAGACAGCAGAAAGCGGAACTGCGAATATGATTCCATACAGCACAAAAAGTTTCAGGACGTGTTTCAGTCTTTCTGATATTTTTATATAACATTTCAGAAACATGTCTGGAACTTTTGCGATGTATGGGATGTCATAAACATAGAACAGTAAAATCAAAATGTATCTTAGTAGGTATCTAGATACACATTCCACTCAGTATCTGTATCTGACATTCAATAATAATTATATATATTTAATAAAATGTTCTTAATAAGACCCATTAACTTCATTTGTGCTTATATTGTGGCAGCAACTGGTGACCTAACTTTAGGTTGAACACAGACCACTTGACTGGTTGGAATTGTCAAATAATACAAAAACTAACCAATCAAGCAGTCGGTATCCAACTGAAGTTAGGTTATCAGCCACTGTTAAATGCTTACATTCTGACCAAAACTAAGATTGTTCAGGTACATAGCACCCAACATACTAAACATTTGATTGATCTTTAAATGTCTTTTTAATGGAACAAACTGACAATACGATTGATCAGTCAAATCAAATCAAGGTTGGCTAACATCTCTCATATCTCTTTAGTTGTAATTTAAATGTTATAACTGCATGTTATCTAATCTAATTGTAAAGTTTGTTATAAATAAAATTTGAGAAAATAATAGGGTATCATTTTATTCTACATTAAATGAGATGAAATCATATTTTTATTATTTAGAATTAAAAACACAAACCAAAGGAAGGAGGGGTATTAGTCAAACTTGATTCCATTGGGGCATGTGTAGTTGGCTGCCAAGTCTACACTATGCACAGTGTGCAACTGACCATGAACCTAATAATTTTTCTTTCTCTTTTAATTTTTCTCTAAATTATAAAGGCACAACATAATCGACATAAAGAAAATTCATGATTAATATTCCATAAAAAAATATGTATTTGGTAATTATTAGCTGCAAGTGTGCACTCAAGATGATCTGTTAATCACAATTTGCACATGTGTTCAACTTTAATGTTTTACAACATCTCTTCATTTTTATTTATATGCTAATAGCAAAATGCAGAATCATACGCATAGTAAAATAATGTGGGAAATCCTGTAATATTGTACTGAGTTCTAATAACAGCATTTTCAGGGCGATTAACATCAATTGCTGCCAACACTGAATGTCCTTGAAGTTCTTTAGCCGCAGCTGCATATTCTGGTTTTAAACTTCTACAGAAACCGCACCATGGAGCATAGAACATTATCATTATTGGTTTTTGTTCTTTCTTGATCAATTTTGCTAAACTCTAAAAATAAAAAAGCTATTAAACCCTAAATTACTGCATTAAAAGTTCTACCAGGAGTAAAATCATTTTGTTGATAAAAGAATTCCACAAAAATATTTTTGACAGTTAAATTCTAAACCTTTATTAAATAGCAATTGTTTTTTTCTTGAGCAAGATAGCTATAAAGCTAATAGCCTAGTCATTTTAGAATTTATTATGGAAAAATTCTTTGCTGGTTGATGTTCTACACATCTTCATTTCATCTTTAGGAATAATGTCTAAAAGGTCGCTTAACATTCTACAGGTCCTGAAAGGCATTAAAAATCTGTTTTTTGTAAATATCTCAGAAACCCGTTGATCCTATGATAAAAATAGTTCTTACTTAAATTAAAGATCTCCAAATTATCTACCAAAAAGGTTCTATACTCTATTCATTATAGCAAGTAACTGTCAGCATCAAAATTTCTGAAATATTTCTTGTCTGTACCCATTTAATGTGACTTTTTTTTCAGAATGTACCTGTAATTTACAAAAAGTTACTAAATGGTCTTAGGTATGTAGCATTTGACACTAATTTCAGAAAAGTGTGCATTTATGACTTTATGACATTCCAATTTCGTACTGTTAATACACTTAGCCCAGGCTTTGAGATTTTAACCTTCAGAAAGCTAAGATTAGTTAAAGATTTAGTCATAGTTCTTACACTTGCATTGTCCAAGACTTTCTGCATATTGTTTAGTCAAGCAAATGTAGCACAACAAAGAATTTTTCCACAAGAACTCCCAGTCACTTATCTAGAATAACTGGACTCCAGAATAATCTCTAAAACTATTATATATGTATGTATGGGGTGTTCGAATGATCTGTGAACAGAGGATATCATTGTTATCAAAACTGCTTGGTGGTTTTAAGTTTTTGACTCTCACTCTCCACTCATGCTGATGGGTTAATATGCATGCACTTATTTTACATGTGCAAGAGTAAAGTGAGAATTTTGATGAGTTACTTTTAAATTTGTTGCCTAAAACTGCCCAATACTAGTTATCAAAATGGAAGTTGAAACAAAGGTGGTAGATAAAACCTAAAAAGGGCTATTGATATAAAAAGGCTTAAAGGATAGTGTAAAATAATATGCATTATCAAAAGAGGAGTAAATGGGGGTGCTGGTAAAGGTATAAAAAAAAAACAGTGAGAGTGACCTGATGAAAAAAATGTAGTAAATGGAGGAATGAAAGGAAGGGTTGTTTGTAAGGTAAAGGTAAAAAGTACAAGTAAAGGTAGCAATAAAAGTGGAAGGTAATGAGTGGGGAAATGACATATTGATAATGGGTAACAGAGAGTTTTCCATTAAAGAAAAGCTGAGAAAAAACATCTGGGAATGCAAAGCATAACCACAACGAACACATGTTTCGTTATTTTTTTAAAATTTTGGCGGTCATTTTGACCATGTTCCCGAGGTGATATCAAAAAACTAAAAGTATACGTTTGTCTTATTTTTTGATGTAGAATACGATTCTAAAATAAAAAAATTTTTTTGAAAATTTTTCAATTTTCGGCGGCCATTTTGACCATGTTCCCGAAGAATTATCAAAAAAACGAAAATACCACATGGTCTTTAGTTTTTGATGTAGAATCCAAATCTGAAGTCAAAATTTCAAAATTTAACAAAAAATGCGAACAGACATATAGACAGACAGACTTCGCAAATTCAGTAACGACTCCTTCGGAGTTCGTTGATAATGATTTTCATTTGTCAGGTGAGATGTTTAGGAAAATTTTGCAATAAACAATCGAAGAATACCTAAATGATTGAATTCAGATTTCTACAATACAATTCAAGAATAAAACTTGATTTATGAACAAACAGCAGCAGAAATTAGTTGATGTGTTCAATTTTACAAACAAAAGTTTGGTGCGCCATGCTTTTATGAAACACTATCATACAGGGTGTAAATGAAATGGCAGAAAAAAACTTCAGTACGTTATTCTACGGTAAAAAATAAACAGAAAACCTCTATACCATTTTGCTGTTAACACTATCTTAAAGTTATTGGAAGTCGTAAATTGCTTAGTTGATTCCACATTGTTAATAAATATAACAAAATATTAATGTTTAAACAGAGTTTAAATGTAAAAATCACTAATTACATACCGTTCATAGTTTTTTTTGTACTAGTGTATTAGTAATCCATTTCTTAAAATGGTAAATTCCTTGCAAGAAAATTTTGAAAATATTGCAATGTTACACATTACTAACAATGGTAACCAAGATACGAGATTGCAAGCACAACTCGTGTATTCACTCCTTTAAATGTACAGTGTTGCCAAATTTAAAAAGTATTAATTGCTAATATTTTAAAAAATAGGCAGTTAAGGCCAAATTGGTATAGGAAACTTCTTATTTTTGAGCACAGAATAACGTACTGTAGTTTTTTTCCGTTATTTCATTTTCTGGTAATAGTTTGAGAAAATTGAGTTAATTGTTTTGCAAGACTTTCTTCGGTATTTTTACAAAAACTTGTGTTATCCTTCATTTACAGATCATTTTATAGTGGTTTCTAGTTTTACAACTTTTTTTTACTATTCTTTAAAGAAATTCTGTCTTAAACGGGTAATGTTTATTAACTTTCTAGTAGTGCTAAGATTATTACTTTACCCCTTTTTAATCTCTTCTCAACATTTGAAGAAAAAATAGTATGTTTTATTCAGAGTTATTACAATGATTTTTTATGACTCGTCTGCCCTACAGACTCGCCATCAAATGGCCATTTTTACTCCTAATAAAGCAATATTCTATTATAAGAATGACTTGGGTAGGTATTAGGAAAAAACCATCTAACTTGGTTTCATGGTTATTTATTCATCGACAAGGTAAATTATTTATAAGCACCAGGTTTTCTTAATTTAATCGAAAGATGAGAAACCTGTATCACATACCCCCTTTATGCATCTTCCAATTAAATTAAAACAATCTCTACTGTTAACAATTTAACATAAAACTCTCTTACAATAGTTTTTATTTTTAGAGCTCAATTGTTTTGTCAATTTTAGTTTTAACGAACACCCTGCTCTTGATATTACTATATTGATATAGTCATTATCAGAATTTGTCATAACTCACAAACTCTTGATTACGACTTGTAAAGCTCACTAGATATTTATATTTTTAAAAATGATAGAATAATTTTAGATTGACTTTTATTTTTTAACAATACTAGGGGCCAATTCCTAATGGAAGCAGTTACCCTTCCTTTTATTTATAAGATAGCATATACATACTATACATAATGGAATTTACCTTTGTCTATACATAGTAAAAAAAAACCTGCTACATAGTAACAAACTGTAAAAAATATGGTATTTTGTAATCATGATACAATTTTCTTATTCTCTGAAATCTTCCCAATCAGGATCTCATATAACACATCCTTGCTATTTGAATATTTTCCTGCTATTATTAAAAAACCAGAAACCCTATTTCACAATTTACATTATACAATATTCTCATTTAAGAATTTATAAAAAATATGATGAAATGAACATTTAATTTTTGTATGTATAGCAGTAATTCTCTACACAAGTTGTACTGTGAGAGCAACAAAACCCAAGTCAAAGATACCCATGGATTCTGAATTTCTTGTCTTTGACAGTTTCATATTAAAAAAAAAAAGTAAAACAAAAGCTATTAAAATAATAAAAGTGACATTTAAGTTTTATTTAGGTTATTTTTTAAGTGAAAGAAATTTATCATGGCTATTTTCTAGTAGAATTTTTTTCTTGTCTAAACATATTTTGCAAATTTAATAAGATATAACATTAAAAGTCTCTTCTAACTTACAGCAGCATCAGCAATGTGAACTACATCAATTGAATCATCATCTTCTTCCCACGGTAAATCTCCCGTTGGGTCTCTCATAAAATTAACCATTGAAATTATAGTTTCTTTTCTAGTGTAATCCTTGTTAAATTCTCCATCTTTATAATGCTTTAGTACATATGTCTCTGGTGTAATTTTTAGTTTTTTACACATTTTTTTTGCTTCCCTGTTAATTGTATTAACATAATATGGTAAATTACAATACATAGTTATTATATCTTACCCTGAACAATCAACCAACACCATAGTCCCTTGTCCCTTGATAGTTACTGCAGCTTCTTTAAAGATCTTAACTATATGAGCAGATTCCTTCAAGGAATTTGTAAAACATACCAAAACATTGGTCTTTGTACGAAGAAGTTTTTTAAAATCTTTTATATCAGTCACATCATCTATTACTATATCTTTGTTACTACTCTTTGCTAAATAAAAACGTAGTTGAGAAAATATGATCTACGATTTTTAAAAAAGTAAAACACATGCAAATAAAACTCTTTATTACAACAGTTGGAAACTTTCATACTTACAATTAAACTTATAAGATAAACAAATTTCATTGCTTCTATTGATTAAGTACTCCAATACACATTATTCTTAGACAAATTACATTAATACTCTTTGTTATATTTATATTATTGTTTTAGCCGGTTAACCAAACCAAATTTCATCTGTGATCGTCGTGACGTTCCTCAGATTATTATTATTTTATTTGACAAAATGCTCAAGGTCGTCGGCGAACTTTTATGTACATGCCATTTATACCAACATTCCTTCTATGTTAATGAGATAACCCTAGATTTTTAAATTCCATAAAATGATAACATGTTAACATATTGTGTTACTATTTAGTATTTATGTAATAAAAGCTATATGTAGTATGTAAAGTATCTATGTTTATATAATAGTTGCCACTTATACCTGGAGAAATTAATAAAAAAATGTCTGAGAATTATCTAGCAATATTATGTTTATGTTGGTATTGCCGTAAGATTGACATTTATTTTTGTAAATCTGTAAAATAGGCGGGATTCTGTTTATTCAGCTATTCAGCATAGATGTCTATGCTATTCAGTTCATAAAATTTAGTTTTACTTGTAATTTTACTGTGATTTTACATCTTAATCTCCTTAAAGTGTTGTAAAAAGAGACATCGATACTTTAATACTTATAATTGCATAAAATAACCAAAATAGCATATTTTAGTGTTGTAAGATTACTTAAAACACGAATGTTCATAAGCATAACCCATTAAGAGTTAACGTATCCTAATGTTATTTTTTAAACTGTGATTTAATTTACTGGTCTTTATAAATATTTTCATCATGGCTTATAATACAAGAAGGAAGATTAAAACTGCACCATCAGAACTTTCCCACATTTCGGAAAGCGAACATGACTTTTCTGATAGTGACAATGAATATCAAGCTACGGATTCATCTAGCAGTTCAGAATCAGAAGTAGAAGAATTAAGCGATTCCGAATCAGATTCAAGTACAGAAGGTGTAACTAAGCCGTTTGATAAGTGTAGTATAGATGGAATGCGCAAAACAGAAAATAAAACTGAAGATAAAATATATATAATTAAATCGGATGATTATTTTTCTAATAGTTCACAGAAAAAAGCGTTAATATCAAATAATGCTTTAGATAAACTGGAAACTCCACGTTTACAGCAAGCTCAATTGCATGAATTATTAACAAATAAAGAGTTAATGATAAAACACAAAGATAATTTGAAAGAACTTGAAAAGTTTAATCGATTGCAATTCAGCAGGTGGCTGTATTTAATGCATGAAGGTTTTAATATATTGTTATATGGATTAGGTTCTAAAATTGAAATATTACAAGAATTCCAAAAGAAATATTTAAATAATATGCCAACGGTAGTGGTCAATGGTTTCTTTCCAAGTTTAACAATAAAAAATATTCTTGATAGTATAATGTTTGATATTTTAGGATTATCTGAAAATCCAGCAAATGCTTATGATGGCTGTGACATAATAGCGCAAGAATTGTCACATTTACCTACCATGCATCTGTATATTATTATAAATAATATAGAAGGAGATATGTTGAAGAATGGGAAATCACAGAATGTGCTATCTAGATTAGGTGCTATAAAAAACCTTCATGTAATAGGTACTATTGATCATGTTAGTGCACCTTTAATTTGGGATAACTCCAAATTAAGTAAATTTAATTTTATATGGTGTGATACTACTTCGTTTTTATCTTATGTAAATGAAACCTCATTTGAAGGTTCAATGATAGTGGAAAGATCAAAAACACTTGCATTATCATCATTAAATAATGTATTTTTATCACTGACTTCAAATTCAAAAGGCATATATTTAATAATAGTTAAACATCAATTAGAATATGGAAAAGATCAGCATTACCAAGGATTTTTATTCAAAGACCTCTATTGGGCCTGCAGAGAGGCATTCCTAGCTAGCTCTGATTTAGCACTTAGAAGCCAATTGACGGAATTTGTAGATCATAAAATGCTGAAATTTCGAAGATCTATGGATGGAAGTGAATACTTAATTATTCCAACTGCAGCTAATATTCTGCAACAGTTTCTTGATGAACATTCTAAATAAATAAAACTAAGCAAAAACTTATTTTTTATATTTTTGTTAAAAAAATTAAATTTATAAATAAAAGTAAAGATATAATTTCACTAAATAGATGTTCATTTTTTCTGTAGTGGCAAAGCATCAAATTCAGATGCATAAACAATTCTCATTGAATTAGTGAAACCTGTTCCAGGTCTAGATCCTGTAATAATAATAATAGCATCTCCAGCGCGTATAAGACCTGAGACTTTTCCCCAAGTTATTCCTAATTGTATGCGATTGTCTACATCTTTTTCCCACTTGGCTTCTGGTGATTCTGAAACATATTGTGTTTAGTGGTTTTATATTACTTATTTTTAAAATATTGTACTGAGCAAAAATAACTGATTTGGATTAGGCCGTGGATTAGAAAATATATGTTATGCATCAAAACTCACTCATTGTCATGACTTGTCAAATATTGGATAACAAAGCATAAGTTCTTATGTGATAATAAGTAGTTGTTTATGCAACTATAGTGTGTAAAGTGCAATATCTTGCTTACACTTGTATTTTAAATCCATGTGAGTACCGTGAGTACCAAAACGGCACTTCACATTTGAGTATATATGTTTTTTTCTACTATACTGTCATTGTCATCATAGTTGCCATTTGTTTCCCTAACACTATTATCACATTGTACTGACGCACTGAGTGTGTAAAATTCAACTTTTTGTTTAGGTGATGAAAATCAAATTTAATAGTTTTTGTAAATAAACAATAATTAAATTATATTAAAAGGCAAAAAAAGAAAATAAAAATGTGGTTAAATGTTATACAATGTTCACATACTAAATTAAAAAGTTTATAAAGTAAATAAATAATGTATGAAAGCTTAAAATAATAATGTAAATCACCCCACATTTGCATTCAAAGTAGTTAGAAATTCTGTCTTAATTGAAATCCAACCCTATTATTGTACCCAAATATTGGATCCATGTTTATAATTTTAGTTTATATTTATGGGGCCATATACAGTGCTCTTTTTAAATCGGTCTCTAAAACTGTTTTTATAAAAGCAGCTTAAAACAGTTTTAAACAAGTAATTAGAAATCGATTTTCAGGTGAAAATGGGCAGTGAATAACAAAAAATTTAAAATTTAGAATCATAATTACTATTATTGTCTAACCACAGAAATTACTCTTGTTGCATAAAATTCATTTTCACGTCCAATGCCGATTTGGTTACTTTTCGACTGCCCTGTATTTACTTATATAGTGTATTGGATCTATTGCTCGGTAAAGATGTAACTGCCTAGCTACATGCCCAAATCTTGTAACTGCTATAATAGGACATCTGGGTCTATATTTGGTAAGTATCTTAGCTGATCTTCCAGTAGTAGTTAAAACTATTATTACAGCTGCATTACATTTTAATGAAGCTTCTACTGCTGAAATGGCTAGTGCATAAATTGGTTCAATAGGTGTTAGCTGTTTATCAGATAAATCAGCAAACACTTGCTTTTGATATACTGCTGCTTCGGCTTCTTTACAAATTGCACTTAAAGTAGTAATTGCTTCTACAGGATGTTCACCAACAGCTGTTTCTTTTGATAGTAAAAAGCAGTCAGCTCCATCTAGAACTGCATTAGCTATATCTGAAACTTCTGGTTTTGTTGGTCGAGTGTTTGTTATCATTGATTCCAGAATTTGTGTTGAGCATATTGCCGGTTTACCAGCCTGAAAATAATAATTGTATTACTTTTATAACAAGGATTCCTAATTGTCAAACTTTTAATGTTTTAAGTAAACAATTATAAGCATTTTTTGTGAACGCAGCTACTATACTGTATTCAAATAATGAGCTACTAAAACAACAGAAAAATTCTTTAGTTTCTATAGTGAAGATAGTTTTACACCATGATTGCATTTAATATAAAATTTAATTTGAAATTATATATTTGATTTTAATTTTTATCTTTAATTAATTTTTAATCTTCTTACTTTTTCTTTCACTTTTGTAATTTATACGGTTGTCGTCAGATTTCTTATAAACAAATATTAGACAGTACAGAAAAGCAAAGAAAAATTTGTGAATGCCTTCTATTGCAAACATGTTGGACTCCTAAAACGACACAAGGGGTTTGCCTCGGGCTTCGAAATAACCACATAAGAGGTTCTATGTGAATTTTGAAGGGAACTGACACGTTCAGCCCTCCTTGAACTCTGAAGTTGAAATATAGGACAGTTTGGCATCCCAGCAAGTATAATACAGGACACTAAAAACAGATGTCAAATACTGGACATCTGGCAACCCTAGTAATTTACGTTGCTTATCTTGATGTGATATTATATAGGGTGTTTTCAAAAGTATGCAGCAAACTTTAACACTAATTGTAAGTAGAACACATCAAAACGTACAAAAGATTTTCTTATCAATAACAGTAAATGAGCTTGAGAATTAACAATAGTGGTCTTACACTGTTTGGTGGTCAGAGTGAGGTCCATTTTTATAGCTACATAAATAATAAAAGTAATTAACAAATTTGGGTTTTAAAAATGTTTCTTTACTTATTTATTTTTCTAATTCTTAAAAAGTGATTGGATTATTTAAAATCATCTTATTATTATTTTACTACATAGCATTCTTTTGAATAAAGATCTATTAAAATTGCATTAGCAAGCATTTTCATTTCGTGGTTAAAATTGGTCATGATTAGAATTTAAATAAAATGATATAGCTTCATCTCATTTTAATAGGACGAAAAATGTTTAATGTTTTCATATGGTACTTTGAAATTAAATAGTGTTACAAAATGAAACAGTTGATTCTTCAGACTTCCGAGATTTTTTATTTTGAAACACTATTGAGTTTTGATGTATGTACATACTATATGAAAACCTTAAAAAATACCCGATCAGAACAAAATGTTTTCATATTTTGATTCAAATATTTCAACTAAAGCATATGTAAATGATAAAAAAAGAAAATGTTACGGCAAAATATTCTAACACACATCTGGATTAGAACTACTGTTCTCATTCCGAATTTTTTCTTTATAGTGATTTTGATCAAGTTTTGACGGGTTCGACTTTCGTTCGACCTTGAAATCTAGATTTCACGAAGTACTGTTTTCGTATCAAATGAATTCACTTTTACTGGTAAATATTACAATCTATAATTGAATATTGATAAAAGTTGCGATATTATGCACCAGATTAAAAACAAATTATAGTGCTGTCGTTTGTAAAATGTTTATTAATACATTTTACTTTAAAATTGGCACTTTTCACTTAAATATGAAAAGGTGTTAGTAACAAGACTCCGTGGCGCAACGGTAGCGCGTCTGACTCCAGATCAGAAGGTTGCGTGTTCAAATCACGTCGGGGTCAAATTTTTTTTATTTTGCAAATATTTCTGTCTAATAAATAGACGTTCTTATATTCAATGTTTTTATAAACTTACTTTATTGCATTTTGCAATAACAGATTTTTGAACTAAAAACACTTTTTCAGACGGTAATTCGTTTCCAAGCGCTCCTCTGTCCACCATTATTCCATCGGATTCCTTAATTATCTCTTCGATGTTATCTATTGCTTGGCAGCAGTCAGTTTTTGAAATTACCATAATATGTCGACCTTCTTTCCCTAAAAATCTATTTTATATATTTGATATACCTATTAAGTACATTGTGCTTATATTATTTATTTTTGAACATAAGTAGAAGAGATTTTACCCAGTAGTTTTCGTATTTCTAAAATAGTTCTTTTATCTCTCATGCCAGCAATAAAAATTGCATCCACTTTATTCTTAACGCCAAATATTATGTCTTCTATGTCTTTTTTCGATATATTTGGTAAATCTATTGGTATACCAGGAACACTTACACTGGCTCGACTGACTAATTTTCCGGCTTCTTCTACTATGCATTTTATTACGCTACCGACTGAAATTAACAAAATGCAATAATTAAGATTAATTTTATTAGCAAGGCAGCAGTAAAAAGTGTTTGTTGCGCAAGGAAAATGAATTTAAAAAAACTGCATCGGCCGGGAATCGAACCCGGGCCGCCCGCGTGGCAGGCGAGCATTCTACCACTGAACCACCGATGCTACTCTAAATGTTGTTTTATAGAATAAAATACAGTGAGGAATTTATAAAGTCGACGATAGTCCTTTAGAATGTGTTTGTTTTACAAGAACAGGGTATTTTAAATTACAGCATGCAAGAGGAAAAAGATGAGATACGACAATAGTTGCGATTTTTGACGAAATTTAAAAAAATTCGTACATTCTGTCTGTCCGTTGCCATGTTCCCGTATCTTTACAGGACATGTTATACACCGTGTCCAAGATAAGGATACACAGCATAGGGATCTTGGAAATGGTAAGAGATACAGTATTTCAGACAAACTTTTTAAATGGCAATAAACATCTTAACACCTGCAATTCTTTAAAGTAGATGCAGATGCATACATGGAATTTTTCAGGGGTATAGTAAAAACATAAGGTCTGCAATAATTGGTTATTGTAGTTAAATTGAAATTGAAATTTGAATATATGATTTCAACAAAAATCCATAAACCTGTTAACATAAAAAAATTAAATTTATTGCCTGTAAAATCAATCGAAGCATACTCTAAAGCTAACAACTAATAAAGAATACTTATTTAGTTGTAGCAAAAGTTTCTAGACTAGACAGTAATATGATATATGTAAAACAAACGTTCAACGTTTTAATTTGAACTGAACTTACCAATTTCACGAGCGGATAATCGAATTTCACCATCATCTATAAAAACATAATCTCCAGGTTCTAACAACTCGTTAAATTTTTGATAATCCACATAAATCATGTCAGCAGTAACATGTTCCTCATAAGCAGGATCCGTTGTAATGCTAATTGGATTTCCCTTTGAGAGTTCTATCTCTTGCACCTGGGGCTGCAAATATAAGTTGAGTAACAACTATGTAAGAGGAATTTTCCTAAAAAGAATCCTTTTTACGTCTTTTAAATACCCCGTGCGAATCTCTGGACCTCGAATATCTAAGGCAATTGCCAGTGGATAAACCCTACCGATCTTTTTACTATAACGATCATTGGCTTTTCGTATATTTGCTAATATTTCTTTAGATTCTTCATGATTTAAATGACACATTTTTAATCTCGCCATAGTCATTCCAGCAGCCATCATGTTTTCTAAGACTTCACATTTACTGGTGCTTGGTCCTGCTTGAGCAAAAGGTTCTGTATAAACAAGTGTTCTAGACGAGGTCGATTAAAACAAACCTAGTGTACAAATTACTCCAGTTAATCTAACTTTTGGCGTTTGTGATCTTACATCAAGATTAACGAGGTGTTCAGTGAAATTATCGGCATAAGCTGCATGTAACTGGGAATTTAATATTGCACCTTCAGCCGTTGAATGAAAATCTATCATCTACAGAAAAGAAAGTTCATGTAATGCCATTAAAGTTTTTATATTTTACCCAAGGTAATTTTGGACAATGAATCGAATGTATCGCCATTTTATTATTATTAAATAGGTCACATATAATTTTAAAAATAATTTGAAAAGAAATTTAATACTACTAAATTTAATTTTACATGTCAGAGATATTACGTCAAAATCGAGAATGATGTTTTATTATAAGATTATTATGAAAAATGACAATTATAATTATAGTCCCTAAACGAACAGTAGAATAATTCAGAACTAATGTCCAATCTCTAATGTATTTTACAGTGTGCATTTGAAATAGCGCATAATATTTACAGTCTTTTACATAATTAATGTCGCATAACATTTTCTTTTTAATAAAAAGACTAATCAAATGCATAAAATCTGTTTTTGGATTAATTATGCGAAATAAATCTAACAGGCTGAAACGCAATTTTGCGTAATTGATACAAAATCCGTTTCATTAAAATAATGCTGTGCGACATTATTTATGCAAAGAACTTACATCATGTTATTCTACATTACAAACTGAGAAGAAATTCTGATACCATTTTGACAAAACTTCTTCATTACAAACTTATTAACGTTCCTAATTTTTACTAAAATTTCTATGTTTCTAATAATTAAGACAAAATAGTTAGGATGATTTGTAGTTTATGGGCCGGTATTTCAATCTTCCACTAAAGTTTCAAATAACTAATCGACAAATATCTTTAATGGAAGATTTTATTTGAAGGTTGTTAGTTTGGTATTTCAACAGATTTTTATTTGCCCAACAGTTATTTGAAGCTTTTCTCTTATTTTCTTACACTGGCAACCAGTAAATTTTTTGATTAAGATAGATAGGCACATGCGCAAATGTAAATTAGCGTTCCAGCAGAAGAAAGTCGAGTAAGTTGACTGGTAGTCAGATGTTCCGGCAGTATACGTAACTGTTTGCAAATCGTTTGTGAAATCCCTGGACTTTTTACAAATCTTTCTACGATCATGCGCACACGCGCGTATTTGTTAATTGCGCGCATTCAACAAACAAAATGGACGCTGACATCTGACGGTTATCTTGCAAATCACAATTTGTCAGACTCTTGTTTCAGCTGAAACAATGTTTCTACAGCGTATAGGGATCCCTATACGCTGGTTTCTATAACTAGTTTCTGATTTTAAATAAGTTAGGTACTAGTTTGCAAGAAATCACAAACCGTTTGTGATTTACTGCTGGAACAAACCTGAATCAAGAACTGCAAATTTTGATGACGAAGAAGTGCGTATTCTAGTCAATGTTGCACTAAAATATAAGCACATTCTGAGAAATAAATGCACGGATGCGGTGTCCTGGAAGTCTAGAAATGCAGTCTGGGAAACTATCTCCAAAAAACTTAATGCTCAAAGCGGGAAGGTGTCTAGAATACCTAAAGAAGTATGATGTACTTCATGGACGGTGTATTTTTCCCGCACAGGAAATATTCTTTAATTTCTCCTAGCTCTAACAGCTCATTTATCTCTAGCACAGGTGCGAAAACCACGTATATACATACATACAAAGAAATAACACAACGAGGATTATATTTGGTTATGTTCCTAGCAGTTGACAGGAGGTAAAGATATACATATATTTTGCTAAGTCATAAAGTGCTTTCAAGAAAGAACTGACGGACAGTAAAACGAGCGCAGCAAATAATGAAATAGAACCTGGCACTTTGTTGAGTCTGCGCGTTATTGCCTTCAAGGTGTTACAAGAGGAGTTGCAACAATCTCAAACTTCTCTTTCTAATACGGCTTCACTTTTGGGTTGGCGATGCTCAGTATAACATACGACCATTAAAATTTCAGTTCCCAGTAGTCTACGAAAAAAAGATTCATTCTTAGGTTAATCCATTCTCAGTAAAAATTATCTGTCAAATTGACAGTTTGAATTTGTTTTATTGGGTTATTAATAATTGCTTTTGTAATTTGTAGGTTATGTATTGGCCTTGGTTGGCGTGCGTGTGTCTAAGCTACGCCCTACGGAAAAATCTCATAGCCTACCGAGAACTGACATTTTAATTATCGTTTGTTATAATTCCTACGTATATGTTATTATCCCTGCGTTCCTCTGACCTCAAATCTGGATTATTAGAGTTTGAGTAGTTCTAAGACCGCTCGAAGTCTACTTGTAGGAGGTTGAAGATGCTATACTCCGTTCACGATGTGTCTGGGTCGAAACAGGCCATGCTTTCATTTTGTTGGGTTGGAAGTGTTGATTCCTTTTTTTCTGGAATTTGCCGTACCTGCGTCTGTATTTGGTGCCGTTGCACGATCAAAAATTTTGCATAAACATTTAGTACCGATTAGTTTTGCTTTGTTAAAAAGAGATCAATTTTTTTCATATTTTGCATGTTTATAGATGTCAATTAAGAAGAATGCCAAAGCTTTAAATAAAAATAATTTTAAAACGATCCACCCTAAATAAATGAAGTTATCAAAATAAAAAGAACACGTTAATCTATTTATGGAGGAGGACATTAGAATACAGAATTAACTGATTCATAGAGGTCGTTGTGTTTGTTCTCGCACACATAACCTCAAAATCTTAAATGGCACTCCAACACTTACGATACAGCATTGGAAAGGGATAAAGTCCATAAATAATTTTCGATAAAGAATCAAAAAATACAAAAAAAATTAGGGGTTCCCATTTAAATTTTTAAAACTACCCCTCATTCCACCCCCAAGTGAGCTTGATGATGTATTTTGTAACTTTTTAATGTAAAGTGTATTTCTCGAGATATTTAACTGTTTCCAGACTTTTGGGCCACACGTATATACAGCAATTGATTAGTTTCATTAGGAAACTCATTATTCCCATTTTGAAACTGATTGTTCCCAATTTAAAAATGATTATTTCCAATTTGAGAATGATTATTTCCATTTTGAAATGTCTAGGGTTCTGGCGTTTTCACCCAAGTACTTGTATTTCGTTACTTTACGAAAATTTATAAACGCCAGATAGTTAGGATTCGTGATAAACTAGACTTTTTCATAATTTCCACTACAAGCACCTACCTCATTTTTACCAGAGTACCTAGATATCTTTTTGCGTAAGAACGTCAGAAAGTTAGGATTCATCCCTTCTTTTCCCGTCAGTGGCTCTTGTACTAAAAGGTAAGAATAGTTTTTGTGTAACCCATCTGATAAAACAAATATGGCAAATATTGAGAAACGAGATACTTAATCTGTGAGCAACAGCTATGTGAATAGTTGAAGGCATTGAAGGTTACCTAAGCAGGCGCAGGCACTGCAAAATGGGTTAAAAATTGCACTGCTCATGTTGTGCTATAATTGTATTACATATATGTACCACTGAAATATTATATTTATTATATTATATTATATATATATATATTATATTATACCAATTCGTCTGAATTTGTAATTACTAATTAAAAAAAAGTTTTGTGATTTTTATAGAAAAAATATCAATAATGTTGCTAATACAACTCATACATTATCTCCTTATAATGAAGAAACGCCATATCTTTGCATGACGGCTTATGAGGCAACCGTGACAGTCTAAGAACCATGCGTTGGACCAAGATTGGGTACTTTGTATATGTATTGTATGTATTATTGTTATTCTTTATTTGGTTATTTCATGTGCAACGTTAACAACTCTTAGTACTTCAGTTAAACTACTATGCATTTCACTTTCGGAATACAGTACAGGAAAGATCAGCAAGGTATTTCTTTTGGGAGTTTACATAGCACTATTGCCACCTGTGTGATGATCATAAAGATGTATTGAAATGTTGAATTCTAGCATGAAAAATGTTTGACAACCCTGTCACTCTAAGAACATTTTCAAAGTGAAATGCATAGTAAAGGCTATATCCTTTAAAATCAGAGACTAGGCATTTATGGAGATTAAGAAACAGTTGCGCCAGCAATTTGATTGCTATCAAAACTGATGGATGATCAAAAACCCATAAGTATGGTTTTTGAGCTACGATTTTGATGGCAATTAAATCATTGGTGCAATCGACCCTAAATCGAGTAAACCTGATCAGTCAAAATAACCATGGAAACAATATTATTAGGTACACCATTCTAATAGAAACAAATTATATTTATGGTAATTAAGACCGAACCCTCAGGTGAATTTTCACTGTCTTCCATGCACATGCTGATTGGATATCTGACAATCCTAGGAAATTGGTATACAGGTAGGTAACAAAAATATGCAATTAATTTTAATAAATTATTAATATTTATTGAAGTTCTATTATATATAAATAATATTCACATTTATTGCCCTGTATACTGCTTAAAAAATTTAAATTTAAAATGACTAAAGTTCCTCAGGGCTAGAAATAAGTATCACCAGATAAAACTTTACATTTTACATTGATAAAAATATTCCTCACTGTATAGGAACAATACGTACATACATACATACAATTGGCTTCAAGTTTAGCTATTTTCTAGTGTGACAGTAACAGGTGATATAATGCAAACTGTGCTTCTAACTATCTAGTGGATTTATTATTATTCAGCAGTGCTGTAAACAAAAAGCAAAAATAAAGAAAACAATATTTAATAAAAACAACACAACATACGTAAGACATAAATAAATACAAAGTAATCACAAAACTTATCACAGGACAGGACAAAATGGATGAAAGGAAATTAATATACAACAGGTTCCACAATGTCTGATACATACACAATACGCAAAGTATTTGTAAATCCAGATCCTTGTTTCCATCCAGTAATAACAACAACAGGATCGCCTGTCTTGATAAAACCTTGTGCTTTTCCATAATTAATGCCAAACTGTAAACGAGCGTCTACATCTTTTAACCAATCTTCTAATCGGTCGGCTGCAAAAAAATTAAAATTGAATATCTGAACTTCTTGAATTCAATTTTAATATTTTTTTACCTTCATAGATTAAAGGTAGAATTGCTCTAAATAGATGTGATTGCCTTGCAGTTTGATGATTACGAGTTACTGCAATGATTGGGCATTTGGGTTTATACTGTGATATTAAATATGCAGATCTTCCTGATGTAGTAAGTACTAATATGGCTGCTGCAAGACATTTAGTAGATGCTTCTACAGAAGCAATTGCTATAGTATGAGTTGCATCAATTGGTGGAACAGCCTAAAAGATAATATTATTGTAACATAATAATAATTATTATATGCAGACTTGAGGAAACTTATACCTTGATGAAAATAACCTGTAAGGAAAGTGCATAAAAGTATTTACCTTGGAAGTAATATCAATAAAGTATTGTTTTTGCCAAACTGCAGCTTCTGCTTCCTTACAAATGTTTGCCATAGTAAGAACACACTCTAATGGATAATCACCTTTGGCTGTTTCTCCTGATAACATAACACAATCAGCTCCATCCAAAACAGCATTCGCAACATCAGAACTTTCAGCTCGTGTTGGTCTGGGTTTTTTAACCATTGATTCTAACATTTGTGTGGCACAGATTACAGGTTTTCCAAACTTATTGCATCTAGCAATCATAGATTTTTGTGCTAAGAAAACTTTCTCAGTTGGAATCTCAATACCCAAATCACCACGTGCAACCATGATACCATCTGAAGCTTTAATAATTTCATCTAAATTTTGCATTCCTTGTTGATTCTCAATTTTTGATATAATTAGAATCTTATGTCCCTTAGGACCCAAAACATTACGAATCTCAGTTAGGGCCTGGGCATTTCTGATAAATGAAGCAAAGATGATATCAACTTCTTGTTCAACACCAAACTGTAAATCAGACTTGTCTTTTTCAGACACAGCAGGTAGATCCACGGGCACTCCAGGTAAATTTACACCTTTGCGACTTCCCAACATGCCACCATTTTCAATAGTGCAAGTCAAGAATGAACCTTGGATGTTTGTGCAAACCAAGGATATAAGGCCATCATCCACAAAAATTTTATTACCCACTTGAACAACTTTTTGAATATTATCATAATCTACATAGACTACTTGGGCATTTCCTTTATCAGCATAAGCTTTGTCTGTTGTTAGTTTAATTGTTTCACCCTTCTTCAATTCAACTTCAGCAGAACCTCCCTAGAAAATAAGATATGCATTACACAATTTATATAATTAATGTGCTATTGAATACTAATTAGAAAAGATTGTAGAAGAAAACAACAAAGAAAAGTTTCTTTTGCAACAATTACACTAAGTAAAAATAGGCAACAGTCTATGAAAAGAGTATAAAGAAACTGGTGATGTGTGAAAAACAAGTTGCAAAATTTCATTCAAAAAAGGTAAGATAATAAAGCAATATTTCTTATTAGAAATAACAGAACTGAATAAATGATGTGTTTGTTGACATCACCAATTACACTGCAAACTTAAAAATTTCTCTTAAGTTAAATTATCTTAAGTCGGGCAAAATCCATAATAGTATGGTATCTACCATTTCTAGATCCTATTATATTATCCTAGGGATCATAATTAAAACCATTTTCATCTTCAATCTTATTTTGAAATTTCAATAACTTATAAACTTTCAAGCACTTTTTCAGATTTTGTCATTAACAGAGCATTTTAAAAGTTTAATTACTTACACCCTCAAGAAGTCCAGTACGAATTTCAGGGCCTTTAGTATCAAGAGCAATAGCAAGGGGATAAGCCATTCCAATTTTTTTGCTGTAATTTGCTACAGCAGCTCTAATATTTTTAATTGTTTCTGCATGATATTCATGAGATCCATGAGAGAAATTCAACCGAGCAATGTTCATTCCTGTTTCCATCATCTTTTCCAACATTTCAGGCTCACGTGAAGCAGGTCCTATTTTAAAAATTTGTTATTTTAACGATCCCACTTAATAATAATTTCATTTACCAATAGTACAAATAATTCCAGTAAGTCTTACATATGATGCCCTCGAACTAATATCAAGGGCACACATATGATCCAAATAAGTAGCTGCATCTCCAGCTTCTAATTGAAATGGTGGTACACCAGCAGTAGACATCTGAAACATTAGCAATTATATAATAGAATACATAAATAATGTCATTGAATAATTTTATGTATATAAAAAGAACTACCACTGCAGTAGCCTTTTGTGGATTGTCATAATTTGTAATCCAAACCATTTTTGAAGTGAAAATGCGTAACCCACGAAAATTAAACTGTCGAAAAAGTTTTCGCGACTTCGCGCTAAACAGTGTTAGAAATGTACTTGATTTGCCCTTGCAAGTTCTCCCACCATTCAAAAAAATCCCCACCGCAAGCATTTTAATTTCAAATTCAGGAAGTCAGCGTGTAAATTTGAACAATACTTTTAAAAGATTGTAAAGTGAACGAATGGAAATCCTGAAATAGCCGGATATTGATTTAGTAACTTGTACGAGTGAAGAAGCCCTACGTAAAACAATAAAAATAGTGGAAACATAAAATATGTCTTATTTTGTGACATTAGAAATGACGTTGTGCAATGGTTAGATCGTGCCTATTTTCTCTCCTGCCAATTTAAATAAAAAGTTTGGTTTAAAATTAGATAATTGTGGTGCCGGCCGTTAGTCTCGTATTATTTCTATTCAATTCAATTCGAATTGCACAGTGCCAGAAATTATTCAAAAATATGCTGTACCTACATGTGAATTTCTAAATTCAAGAATAGTCGAAACAAATACTAAGACTATCATAATATCTGATGTAGAAAAAAAGGATTTGTCGTAAATAAAGTTCACGCATCATGAAGATGATAGTGATTTGCAGGAAACGACGAGGTAAATCTCATTGTTGTGAGCATGTTTAATAATTTAATAAATAACTTACTATTCTCATAAAATTACAAAGCAAGAAAGATGAACGATTTCTAAGAATAGGTTCTATTTATTTAAAAGTGTAACAACTTTTTATAAAAACCAAGGAGGTATAGAAATAGAGTTTGTTCGTTTAGATTTTTAGAAGGTAATGATTTAATGAATGAGAATATGGAAATAGAAAGTTCTTTTGTTACATAATCACCAAAAACATACCTCCAAGCAGGTTTTATTGTAGAATTCTAAAATGTTATTAAAGAATATAAGTAAAAATAAAAACTGTCGACGATTCTGTCAACTGTGTCAACGTCAAGAACTAAATCAGTATTCGTGTTTCGTTTTTGTTTCTATGAACGCCGAATTTCTGTCAATCATTGTAAGAATCCTGGATTTGTAACAGAAGATTAATCCAAATAAGGAAAGAGAACGTGCAAAATTTTAAATGAAAGAACTTAGTCGTTTTAATATAGGTATTATCTGAGATGCGTGGTACTAAAATTAAAATTAAAAACGTGTTCGGGATAGAATTATAATAAAAATTAGAAATAAAAATAAAAGATTCAAGTGATCACAAATGCTATTGTGATTGGTGTGACGTCATTTGATACTAGCACCTACTCATTTACTTTGTTTTTTGCGCTTCCGTCAGTATGTCAAGTTTTTGTTAATTAAATTAGTAATTACTCTCCATTATTTTGTTCCTCGCAGATTTTATGTAAGATCTATAAATACAGTAGCGAGTATAGAAATCGCACCATCTAATGAAAGGAGGTTTTGTATTGGTAAAATATTAATTGCAACAAAAATTTCCAAGAAATAGTGCTTTGTTCTAGCAAATAACAACAAAAAGTTTGTTTCTGTATTAAATCTTTAAATTAATAACTTATAAAATAAAAACGTATGTATAAAACAAAAAATGAGAAATGTTCAACAAAATTGACTACTCTTTTCTGTCTGTGCTAGTTTGTGTTCAAAACTTAATTCTCATGTGTTACTAGATATTTTTGCATAATTTATTATACGGTTGATCCCCCTCTTTTTAATACAGCTTCCATTATATTTGGCATTGAATCATTAGCTCCTGTAATAATTCTGGCTTTAACTCCTCGAACCAAGCACTTGATGTTTTAGTTCTAGTAAATGTTTGGGCTTATGATTATTAATTTTACGCTTCATAATTTTTCATACGTATTCGATTGGATTCGTATTCCGACTATTATTTGACAAATTCAATGTCGTTATCCCTATGTTCCACAAGAATTCTTTAACCTAAAATATACACATTGATATCATCAATGCTAGTTAATATTTTAAGAAGAGGCATGTTTTTGAATAATATGAATGGCATGGCACAGAATCGTTCTGAAATGTGATGGAGTAACAGCTTTGTGTAATGACATGGATTGCATCGAGGGTATGAAACTTTCTGCAATTGTTTTTAAGTAACTATCCGCATTCGTGGATTTATTTAAAAACTTCTCAACCTCACAATATAAAAAGCACCCTCAAACTATCTTACTTGCAAGAAACTTAACTGAACGTTTCAGATATTTTTTTTCTCAATCTTTCCTCATATCACGGCATCATGCTTAGCAATGTGTCGTTATAGACAATTTAAAAGTAGGGCAATACTGCCGAATAATGGAAACATAGGGCAACATTAGCTGATCAATGATCGTATTTGTATCATTTTCAATGTTTAGTCTAACATTTAGCTTCGGATTGCTGTAAAAGTATTACAAAAAAAAAATGATAAACGTAGGATGAATCTCTGAAAATTCTCACTTTGGGTAACATGCTTGGCAATATTTCCAGGAATATTCCTCATTCTTTATTTGAAAAATCATTATTTGTCTGTATTTTTGTCTACTATATAACGCCCAAACTTCTGCTTCATGGTTTTATAAAAACAAATATGTAGCATCACAATAAAAAAAAATAAATTAAGTGCTAAAGAAAAGGTGATCACATGCAACAACCTGCAAGTCTGCATTTCCGTTATCAACATTTCATGGTTGGTTCATTGTAGGATCATTTTACCAGGAATATTTCCCAGTTTCAAGCAGTATTTCCATTTTTAATATTCCCAGTATTTGGTAACATATAAGAGAGTCGGTAACTTTTCGGAAATATTTCCAATGTGGAAAAATTACCAAATGGCAACAGTGCCCATCGCACATTACTAATCATACCAACGGGCAAAAAAGGCTTGTTATGCACTAATATTATTTAAAAACATGTGTCTTCCTAAAATACTAACTAACATTGGTGATGCCAGTATATGTATATTTGTTTAGGTTAAAAAGTTCTTGTAAAACGCTGCAATAATAATATTGACTTGACTGGATAGCAAACCGGACAAACGGTGACACTAATAACTTTTGTTACTACAAAGCGCATTTATAAAATAATACTAAAATATATTAACCATATACAAGATTATTTTTGATTGATTTTGATGTTTACTGTCCGGATAGATCCGGAATAGAAATACGGAAGAAAATCTTTAAATTAATCTAAAGCTTGTAATGCAAATTACAATTGTTTTTAAAGATTGGCGAATAATTCTTGTTATTTGTCGGTGATAGTTGTACAAATAGCAAATCAATTTGGGTTTTAAGTTAATATATAGAATATCTTTGTTTACATCTGCACTACCAAAATACTTTCTTTATCTATAATAGTTAACCCTAACCATATCAAGTGACGTCACACGACGGCCATTATGATTTTTGCCGTTTTTGTGCGTGAGGAAATAATTTGAATTTCAATGTTTTTTGCAGAATCATAATCAAAATTACGTTTTATTGATTTTTAAAACTTACTTGGGTTCGTTGCTTATAATAAAAAATGTGCATATTTTCCATTCATAAGTCTTATTCGAATGGCGTAACAATGTTGGTGCAGCTTTAGGACATTGAATTTAAAGCATTGGTCATGTTTTATTGTCGAAGATCATCAACCAACATATGACGCTAAATTTCATACAAATGTATTAAAATAACCAGGCCAGGGCGAGGAAGACACCATAAAATCTCCGCTATAAAGATCGTATTTTGCAAATTGCAACTGGCTTTAAGGGAACTATTTACACGAGAAAGATGGTTTTTTACTGCTCATAATGTTTAGATAAGCATTGAAGCTGTTAGAAAACGTCTTGTAGAGCATGATTTAATACTTGGAAGGCAAGCCACGGGTTCTTATATTTATTGGAAATGACGATGGACAAGTTTTATTACTGTGTCAACATGGAAATACGTAGAATGAATTTTGAGTTTTTAAAGTTAATGACGTCACGTATAAATGTGTTTCAAAGTTGTTTTTAAAAAGTATTGGGTCGCCAAAAAACGGCTATTTATCTATTTACCATTTTAGATCACAATTGAATGTTATTGAATATAATAATAAATCAATATTGAATATAATATTAATTGCTACTTGATATGATCGTTGTCCATTAGCAGATTCGCGAGGTATTTTTAAAATAATTATTTAATGAATAAACGAAATACAAATTAAAAAGTTACAGTTTCTGAATCTAATTAAATTTACGGCCGTTGCAAGTCAGTGCCTTAATTCTAATCTAAAAATGCATTAATATGTAGCAATTACGTATTTTGCTACTTCAGGCAGAAATTAATGGACGTCTGTTGTTTTTAATAAGTTCATTAAAAATCAGATCTGTCAAAGGAAAAATACTCAATACTTTTTTGTGCTTTCAATTTTGTTACGGATAATATCAAACATATTATTTCTATTAAGAAAAAATTAGGTATAATTATAATACCCTGATAACAAAAGTTTCGATTAACAAGGAACCTAGGTATAGTTAAAGCATCAACGTTCACCTTTAAGGACGAGAATTAGTAGGTATATTATGTAACATGTGTCAAAAGAGTAGTTTTTTGTATAAATTGGACGTTGTAGATTCAGCCACAGACGAGGTCCGAAATCGTACGGATGCAAAAATGGTTATTTGGCACGTGTTACACACAGTATTTTTTCTATGCTGAAGTCAAAAGTGAGGAGAAATTACAACCACTAAGCTTAAAAATACAAAAAAATAGTAGGCATTTGTTTTCCTGTATTCACAAAAATGCTACTAAGCAAATGTTTATTATCAATAATGTACAAATAATATGTGGATATACAGGTTGATTTCTAGGGTCAAAATAGATCAACTAAGCCAACTCGCAATAAGCGAAATTGCTTCCTTAAGAAGTTAGAGGCCTAAGTAGTTTTTCAATTATGAACATTTACTATTAAGTCCTCTTTACTTTAGAATTTATTATTTTTAATAGAACTTTGACACCCTGCATCTCAGAAACGGTGCTCTTAGGAAAAAGAGTTATATGGTGCAGTAGGTTTAATTTCTATCGAGGAACGCGATGCAAATAATTGCATCCTGCTTTTGAGATAACGTATGACCTTACCACAGGCCAGCGAAGTTGAGAGGTTTTGCAAAAAATCCAATTTTAGAAGATGGTACATTCTACAGTAAAAATGTAGGGAGACGTTTTGCTACATCGATAATTCCGAAAATATAGAAATTGTTTAATTTTTCAGTGGCCTAACAATTTTCTTTATGGTAATGAGCTAGTCCTTCCCTTAGTTCCCTTCTTTTGATAGGGATATCAAACAAAAATTATGTAAAATAGTAGACACCAAAGAGTAACATGCAAGTAGGAAATTTCATTCTGATATTTCTTCTTGTTATTAAAATATTGAAAAAACAAGAAATTTTAAATTAAAATTTGACACCCTGTATCTCGGAAACGATGCACTTTAAGGAAAAAAATTATACGAGGCTTAATCTTCTTTTCAAAACATTGTATACAGGGTGTTTCAGTTTGAATCTTTGGAGGTGATAGAATGTCGAAAAATAAGACCACTTTATAACAATAAACGAAAAACGTTTTAGTTTTCAAAATACAGGGTGTTCAATTTTCACAAAAAGATTAATTGTTTAATATCTCCATAACCACGCAAGTAATTTTCATTTTTCGTAAAAGGTTGTTACTACAAACGATCCATGTTTCTACCATATTTTACTGTTTTTTTTACCATTGGCGGAGATTTAGGGAGTAGCAGTCACACTAACTGCAAATAGTACACGTTATGCCACTGGAAAACGTTTGATGTTTCTGAAACCTATAATATAATATAATATATATATATATATATTATATATAATAAAAAATATAATTAAGCAAAATACGTTACTATCGCTTCTTTCTTGCACAATGCATCGTTCTTGAGTAAAATCGAGTTTCCCAAAATCTTACAAACTCGTTGTTTGATGTGATATGCTCTTTTCTTTGTCGAAAGCATATTTAGTGTCACAACTTACAGAAAGAATGATTAACACAAAAAGAGAAAAGTAATGTTTCGACTACTCCTGATGAATACATAGTCATCTTCATTAGGGGTAGTCGAAACATGTGTACAATACACTCTAATTCGGTTGGTTGGTCGTAATAATTAGATAAAACGCTCCACTACGAACATTTTTTTCATGGTACAGAAAAGAAGTCTCGAGAACAAAAGGAGAATCTTGACCAATTTAGAAAATTCAAATTACAGATAAAAATTGATATGTAATACACCCTGGCCAGTAGCTACAGGTTCAAAATATGTGGTATGAAGTAAAAACCGAAAGTTTTCCTAAATTGCAGCAACAGCTGCGGGGTGTCCCATTCTAAGAATTATTCGAGAAGAATAACTATTTGCGTTTCTGATCAGCCTGTACATCAAGACTGTGCAGTTGAAACTTGTATAGCGGTTTTTAAAGAGCAAGAATTAAAGTTTACTTTTCCAAAGGTGAAATATTGAAAACGTCTCGCTACCAGAGTAAGTCGAGAAGTTTAAATAGGCAATTGAATACCGTCGATATCAGCAATGAACCAGCAGTACAAAAATATAAAAATATATAAGGTCTCATGTTAAAATATGAAGCAGGTCAGTATAATACGCCGTTATGGAACACTCTGTATAGTTAAAAATAATTTTGTGCCTCCAGCTTTGATCACAAACGAGGAGTTTTGTTTTTCAGTGGTCTCAAAATCGTCAACCGCGACATTTAAGACTGGCGAATGCAGTCAGCACCGCGAGTGATACTAGAGAAAGAATAAATTTAAATTAAATAATGCAGGAGTTTACTTTAGTTATTTGAATAGTTGAATTTTTTCCAATTCAATTTATTATTTACGATTTTACATCATTTACCGCCCCAGACCGTGCGCCCTATGATAACTACCTAGACAGCTAGGCGCTAGCGCCGGTCCTGGCTATGACTTTCTTTTGTTCCATGTGGATTTGCAGCGATAAAATCTTATCAATTTAAAATTTCCATTTTTTGCATTTATCTCCCTCACTTGTTGTAGCCATAGCTACT
>VTPC01004862.1:0-23657 GCA_011009095.1 Ignelater luminosus
TTCGTAATTTATGCTCTAGAAATTATCTACACCCGTAATTTTTAAAGCCCTATCTTGAATAAATCCAAACATTAATGTAATAATAAATACCAACAAAGACCTACAAGTAAAACACAAGCTACAAAGTAAACAAATTTAATTGCGCCATCTTGCTAGCTAAATGTAAAGTATAAAAGTCATACAAAATTCCTTATACATATAAGCTTTAATTATAAAGGAAGTAATACTTAAGATTTTCTTTTATCCGTAAGCAGGAACTGCTTCCATTCAACAGAAATAATTAAATTAAAATTACAAAAAGCAAATTGCACGTAAAAACGAATAAAGTTTTATGGATACAACAAGATGTTTCATACAAAAGAGAATTCCTTTTAGTAACATTACGTCCGGGATTAATATTGTAAATGGATTCTACTCATACTAATGAAGACTATCTTCAAGATTTCATTTGCTCTAGAAGGATTTTAATATAGCACGTTACACCACTGACAAGGATCTATATCTTATAAAAAAAATGATAAATAATATAACTCGTCCTCGATGGAGAGGAATCTAGAATATACGTATAAGAACTGAGGATTTTGTAAGCACTTCCCATCTATTCATTTAAAAGAACAAAAAAGAACAAAAAATTTAAAAATGGCAGGGTAGTTTTAAATTGTCTCAAAAGTGCTATTTTAATAACGTATATATAACTTTATGGCTTTCATTGCTCTTCATACAATGGTTAAAGCGCCATATAAACATTTCGCGTATATTCTACGATCTGCTGGTAGGGTATAAAATTATGTCAATTTTACAGTCGATTACCTTTTTCTTGTTAAAGATTATAGCAAAATCCTTTTGAAATGGGGTTAATGGGTAAAATTGAAGAGAATATGAAGACAAGATATGGTTAATGGACTGTTGCCAAAAGAGCACTTTCGAGACGACAGTGAATGCGGATTAAAACGTTTTTGTGGTCTTTTCATCTGTTATAAAAGCCACCGTTATATTACATATAATAAAATAGTTGAAGCCAAGTTCTAAACGGTGAGGGATGAACATTGTTGATACGAAATATATTAATTACTAGGAAGATATGTTTTGCGAATAATTTAATGAGTTCAAGACATAACTTATTTTGTTTAAACCCTAATATTGGTTTGAGCTAAACCCTAGATGGCAAATTATCTTCATCAAAACTTCAGAATTACGTAATCGAGAATAAGTTTTAGTTTCTAGTTGCTAAGATAATATTACTACTTCATAAATTAAAAAATAGAGATAAAGTGTATTAGAACTTCAACAGCCTAATTTTTATAAATCAAGAAAATAAGCGATTTGAGCTTAGGTTTCCGTAAATATGTGCCTATTCATTTTCAACCGAAGAAACAATTTAATCAGAGACTTTCGTGTGTAGGACGTTTTGTTAGGTTAACGCGTTGTAACACGTAAACGCTAATTTATTGGATACTTAACGGTTTTTCAAAGGTAGATCTCTTTGTGATATTATTATTATTGTTTATTTAGAGTTAACATTAAACCCGCTAATATCAGATAATACCATTACAAATTAATTAACTTGAATAAGGAAAGGAAAGATAAAGTTTATGGTGGAATCCACTTAATAAGTTTAGTACACATTAATATATTTTATTAGGCATTTAATGTTAAATAATAAGGTGTTTTATTATACAAGCCAACACAAACATTAAACTGCCACAACAGTTTTAGGTCTTGTTATTGCCGTCCTGATACACAACCGTCAGGCGGAAATACTGACGTAATGACAATGGGGGAAATAGCTATGCATGAAATGTATGGTAGCAGGCAAATGTGTAAACAATTAATTAGGGAATGTGGTTTAAAAGCTATTCCTTTGAATACTCTACAAAGCTAGTTTTATAATCTCAAATAATACGCTTACGAATATTTAGACTCTGTTTGTTTTTTAAACATGCATCTTTTATCGTGAGATAAACATGTTGTAAAAGCATGTTTTACTTAAAATTTGACATTTGTTTGTTTGTTATTTTATTACATCTGGTGGTATCTTGCCATTAAGTTATTTTAAATTTGCTAAGCCTTGAGGGTACGATTTTTAAAGAACACGACAATATCTCAGGAACTGATGAGATTTGGTTTGTCAAGATTACTAAGGAAATGGTTTTCAGGCGATCCTGACACCACCAATAGTCTTTTATTATTTTTTAACTTTGTTAGGAGGGTTAATGGAGGGCGAAAATAGACCAAGGGCTACCAAAGGTAGCCTGTTCAAATGCATAACTCGAATCGTACTCCTGTCAACTCTCTAAGGAAGGTTAATGGGATGCGATGCTAAATTAGGGATCCGTGCGGGTCGTTATCGTATTTAGCTCTCTTAAGAAAGTTAATGAAGGACAAAGCCCAGCCGTGGGTGACCAAAGGTAGTCCGTCATTTCTGAAGAAGATTAATCAAGGGCGAAGCCCGAGTCGTTATAGTATGCAGCTCTCTAAAAAAAGTTAATGGAAAGCAAATGGATTATTAGAGATGGTCCAGTTGATCCTGACCCATGTTCGTATCTTTAGCGCTACTAAGAAAGTAATGGAAAGCGGATCCAGATATAGTACACTACAATTTAAGAGCAGTGCCTGGCTTTTTAGTTAAAAGTGATCTGTATTTCTCATATTTTTTATATTCTGGGTTCAAGATAACACACTGTTTTTACTCATTTCATCAATATAGATTTTTCTTTTTTTTATGGCCTAGTTGAATATACAGTACATTTCGTACACCACTCCAAGGTATACTTTGTTTTTCTACATTACGCTCGACCAAGACACTGCGTATGACACCTGTTCAATGTATTATTCTTTATTATTATTCCTATTATTATTGATTTAATACACATTTTTACAATGATAATAGAATACACAACGAGTTTATATATTAACGTAAGTTGTCTATTATAATTGTAATACTTTGCGAATTATTCTGCATGTTCTAAGAATTACCTTGTATACGTTCTTGAGTAAACTAGGACGGCTGCCCCAAGAAAAAACAATAACCGATAAAATTCAAGTTTTTTAGATGAGCGCACTTTCATACTTATTTTGTTGTGCTGATTCTATAATTAGTTTTAAAATGGTTCTAAAGTTAGCAGGTCAGAGATATTATTTTTTACAAACACCGTTCATGTTTTGATTTTCCTTAGCAATAACACAGCAATTTGCATTCGCCAATTAAGAACACAGTAAATGGATAGTCATTTACTGTGTTTTTGTAAAGAAACGACGATTACTATGTTTTAAAGTAGCACTTCTTCATCAAAAATTTCGATAAAACCACATGGTTGTTGCAATTACTGTATTTGGAGTAACATCACTTTAGTATGTCTTTTTTCATTTACCTATGTACTTTAGTTTGGGGATCTTACTCTTGACATACTTGGTATATTCATTGTTCAACTGTCTTGAGCAGTTCTGATTAGAAAGGAAAATGTACAAGAGATCAAAAAATATTATTTTTACTTAGGGCAGGCTATACCAACAACTTCAAATCTTGGTGCTCTTTTAATTCCATGAAACAATAATTATCACAATTGTTTCTATGCAGCTGAACCTCGATCAAGTTTGAACTTGTTACAATTCAACCTTAATGTCATAATCTCGAGCCTCAGTTTGTGGAAATGTCAGTAATTAACATTGAAATAGAAGTTGTTTATCGTAGTATCCATCTTTGCGAAACAATTGCTTAATGTATTTCACACATTTTCTTGATTATTTGTTTTTGAAAAAACTACATCAATGCTTACAGTTCCAAAATTATCTAGAAGAGCAGTCTCCAAAAATGTAACAATGTAGAATGCCCCATTTAAACAAACATTTCACTTGTCATTATAAAAGGACTTGGCAACTTGATACTTGATATCAAAATCAGGTTTCTCGTATTTAGTAATACCCTTAGGAAAATTTTGGTAACAACAGTATGATTACTTATTGAAATAATTCATTTACGGCTAAAGTATAAACATTGTTTTAAAAGGAATGTATCTACTTTGAAAATAAAATGGTACTGGAATTAAGTTTTTCTCTTGTAACTATTTACTTACAGTGGGCAACTTTAGTACCGACTAAGCTTCCAAAAAACACATTAAGCAGCATTATTTAAAACTCAAAGGATATTGTAGCACAGCTTTTTTTCTCATTGACCAAACAAAATACAGTGAGTAGGTTTTTCTAGAAAAAATTGTCTCTGCTATATGTTATTTCAATAAAATTTTTTTCAGAGCTATAGCTACAAAATTAACATGATACAGCCAATAGGCGAAGGCTACAAAAAAATCATATTTTGCTTATTTTCCACAAATTTACTTACTGTGCTTTCCTTTAGAACAGCCGAGAGAATGTCAAGTTGTTTGAGATTATGTTCTAAGGATTTTGGTATAACGACGGTCCAAAAGATTATAAATAATAGGTATTATCCAAACTTTGTGTTGCTGCCGCATTTCTTTGATTTCTCTAGCTAATTCTAGCTATTTAGAAATCTCTGTTCTTGTTGTCTCCAAGTTGTGTGGAAGTAGTACTGCATTGTCTATTTTTCCCTTTTTTGTTGACTAATATAAGGTAATACCTGCTTTATTATTAGTTACATTTCTAGCTATGGAAACCAAATGATTCCAAAATATTTTAGCTTTATCGGTTTCTATAAAATCCAATGGTGAGTATGCATAATAAGGTTTTATTTCTTCTTCTGCGATTAGTTCATATTTCCTGTACAGGTCATTACGTAGGATTTTAGCTACATTGCAATGCCTATTAATTTACTCTGTAGGAACCAGAGAAATACAGTCTGCTATCAGACGGCCTACAGTTTCAGACTTGGTATTGTACATTTAACTCATATATTGGTTGTTATATTTTGGTATTTTTGAATTAATTTCTTGTAATTTCTTGTAGGAACTGTCTGACTTTAGATAAAACACATTAAACCTCCCGTTGTACTAAACAAGTCACCTTTAACAAATCAGGTATTCAAAGCATTTGTATTTACATAATTGCGAGTAAGTCTCCCATGTCTCTTTGCCAGCCCACTGATCTAATTTTTGCTTATTACCAATTTGGTTCCTGCTAGATTCAATGTCATTGTCTGCCAAATTTAAAAGGGTATAGTTGGTATCTGCTGCCATTATCACTTTATAAATAGGATATTCGTCTTCTTTTCTGTAAAAGGTTTTCCGAAGCTTATAGCCTGACCTCCCACAAAAATAATTTTTCGAAAAAACACGTCTATTTGTATTGGAAGGAGGACATGTTTTGACGTACAATTCGATCCCTAAACTTCAATTCTCTTAGGGGGAGGGCGTCAACCCCTCAAAACTTTCTAGTAGGGGAGGGGTTCAAGTAGCACATCATTAGAAAGGTCTTTCAGTTCTCCATACTGGACCGTTTAAAGTTTTAAATTGGGTCGATTTGTTTGGAAGATACAAGTTGTGAAATCTAAAACATAGAAGGCTTCAAGATCTTCAAATTTTTACATTTGACATTTGTTCTCATTTAATTTGACAATCTTATATGCACTCTAGACAATCACTCTAGTATTATTTGTTGTCGCAAATTAAGAAACACTTGCATTGTGGGTTACTTGATTGCAGAAAGCCATAAATGATTGCGCTTTTCTTTGAAAATAACAAAACGAAAACAAATGTTCAGTTATTGCTATATCTATAATGTATTAATTTGTTTCTTACACCTTTGTGTTTTTTTACAATAATCCCTCTACTTTATACTCATGATGTTATGTTGTAATAGATGGCTTGAAATCTTCTGAGCTATTATAGATGTAAGAAGTTTATACGTAAGTAGCTCGAAGACGGATAATAGGTCTATATTTAGACGAATCTCTCGTTTCACCTACTTTATTTTAAGTGAACTAAAAGAAGAGGAGGGTTTCAGTAAGACAAGGCAACGCCGTAGGCGTCGGCTTCGACAGAAATCGCCAAGCGGTGAAAGGAGGGCTGCAGCTGCGACAGCTCTTCGACTTGTTACACTAGGCTCTCTTGGTGAGGCGAATAACGGGCCTTGACTGCCTGGCAGGGGTAGTGTAGTATTGGGTAACCTATAACAGGTGGAAAAGTAGAAGGGCGCCAATTTTGGTTGTTGTAGTCCTCTAGTTGAACATAAAGTAACAAATATTAAAAAAAGTATTTAATTAAGCTTCTCAATATTTATTTGATTCAGTTTGAAAGAATATAAAATTAAATGTGCTTTTTGTTTAATTATCTTGATCAAACGTGTCTGCAAGCTTTGATTGTCAAACCTGTATCTTATGTAGCAAAATAAAGTGTGAATACAAATCGCATTGTAAATAAAAATAATCAGTGTGGTATATATTTTGCATTGTAATATTTAAGCAACTCTGTATAATAAGTGAAAGTTTTGCTTTTTGTTTGAAAAATGAAAATTCAGATATCGATAGTAATTGAAATAAAAATTCAATTTGATGATCGAATAAACTCAGGTAAGTAGATACTTTGGTTAATTACTAAATCTGGATTAAAAAGATCAATAATAATAATTGGTCAAGTATAACTTTAAATTTGCTTTGAAATTCTTAAAAGATGCAACCTAATCTCACTGTCATGCCAGATCTCTTGGCTTATTATTGATTTAATTTATATTTATTACATAACCTTCATCCACGCTTACTTTTACCAACGGGCAAATTAGCAACCATAACATCCGTATTTGATTGTATATGTCAAAGGATGTTACCTCTAGAGGATCGTGAAATACATCTGCATCAGCAAAACACAATGGCGAAACTCGAGCCCTTGGAGAGAAACTTTTATTTGATCGAAAGTTATAAACTTGTTTTTATGGTTTTCTTTTTACTCGATGTTGGTTCGCGCAGTTCGAAATCATTTGCGGTTATACGTATTTGATAAAAATTGCCTATAAAAGTCACTTGGATGCTTTTAAAGAAACATAAGTTAGTTTTCTTTTTATTTTAATTCGTTGTTAATTTAATTCAAAGAAAGTGACATTAATTCATACAATAATCAAGTTATTTGTTGGAATAGGTAATACGCCTTTATTTAGTCAAAATTTTATTTACAATTTCTTATCTTTCTAAAAGTGGAAAAAGAAACAAAGTGTGCTATTAAACAAAGATTTTTATGTGATTCTTACTGTAAAATAAAGTTTGTGTGGACGACATCTCCAAGAAAAAAAGAGCTTAAAAATTTTATTTCTGTGGTTTCAGTTACAATATGTGTTTTCAACAAATACAATACAATGAAAACATATAAAAATTGAAATCGCAAAGAAGAATTGAAGTTTATCAATAAATAAAAATTGACTGCATAACAACAAAGTTGGTAATTTAAGATAGGTGTTTTCGGTATAAAAACAAAAGATCAAGACAGAAAACTGTTTTATTAGTAATAAAAAGAAGTTGCCATATAAACAATTGAATAATGCCACCACTTCGGATAGTATAAACGGCAATTGAAAGAAAAAACCCTCTAGGATGCATAACCAATCTATGGTTAAATTGTTACTAGTAAGAATACAGCGGCAAGTATACAAAAGCTTGGCTCACTACAAATTTGAAACCTCTAAAGATGTTGAACGATCGATATTGAGTTTAACACTGAACCTAATATAATATGTAGTAAGCTGTTATTTTATAAATATTTTTACAAAAATTTAAAATTATAATTTTTAATTCATGAATATAGAAAAATATATCGGGCGTTATTAGAGGTACACCTCTTTTTGTTTGTAGTTTTATATTTTCCTTTGTCATTAATAAGGATTATGGTGTGTATTTTTTTTAATAACAATTCTTTTTTAGTGCGTTTTAAATCCCGCTTTAAATTAAATTAATTCTGATTCATTGTTTTGCTTCCTTTTTTAAAAAAAACTCATTTCGATGTTATCCCAACTTATAAATTCGTTCTAAGTATTATATTTAAGGATCTTAAGAATTAATTTAAGTTTTATCTCGTCGAAACACTTTTAGTCTATTAATTTTACTTGTTTTAAATTATTCTTATTTTATACCTAATAGCCCCTTTTATGTTTAATAAATTTGTTGTAGTTAATGCCGTTTGGAGTAATCATTAATAATAAAGAATTTCCAATAATTTTAAAAAACCCTTTTTTTGGATAAAAATGCTTTGAAAAGCATAATACCTACTTTTTCAGATTGGTTTCTTGGCAATATTCATTTATTCCACTTTTATGTAACTTCTATTTTAAGTCGTGTAATTTGAAAAGCTAATTTTCAATTAATTGTGCATGTGCATAAATAGAAACATGAAATAATAAGGCAATACGCAGAAAGTTGTTATTTATAATATTCTAAACATAATTTCATCATAAAAGACAGCGCCAGATATTTATTAATATTGGAAAAAGGTATATGCTATTATAACAGTTAATAACAAAAAATAAAGTTTTTCTGAATTCCCAAGTTTCTGCAACTTTTATGAGAGCATCTTTATTTTCTTTCAAAGTCAAGGAGAAAATCCATTTTCATAAAAGTCTAGAAGATTGTTAACCTATCTATGTTAATAATTTATAAAAGACCACTCGCAATATCAAATAAAATATAGAATCAAAATGTAAATGGTAGCTGTATACCTCTTTTATTTTTAAAAAAGATAAAAACTGTATTAAGGGAGCCGAAACTTCTTTTATAACCTTTAAAAGCAAGAAATCGATTTTTTGTGTTGTTTCAACCGTAGGAGGAATTGATAGCTATAAAAACGAGCGTTCATTTCTAAAATTCTACAATTTCGATATAATTTTGTATAATGTAATATAGTCATATCTGAGAACTCGACGTCTTCTAAAGTTGTTTCTTAAAATTAAAGCTTGGATTACATGCAAAATGCGCCTCTGTATCTTTCGATATATTCCTTCAAAACATTGAAGTTAACAGTTTTATTCCTTTTTTAATTCCAACGTTTTAAAGGATAAAGAGGCGCATTTTGCATAGTTTTGGCTCACGCAAATTATAATTTTCCATAGAACGAAGGATCAGTATTAATGTTGATTATAAAACAATAAATACCAAAAAGATTTTGCAATTGGATTGAGATGTTCCTAATCGAGGTATAAATTAGTTTTATAACATATATCATTTTACCAAAAGTTACATACTAAAATTGGAAATTATTTATTAGTTTGTAACAATTTTAACTTTCGGATTTTTAATTTAGTTAAAGGTGAGGCCTCAAGATCCTTTGCAAATTTTGAAAGAACGTGAGAACCTCTTGCTCTTTTAAAGTAACAAGGATGCCACGCTCTTTATTTATGGAAAAAGAGAGAAAACCAAAAATCTAATCGTAAATCGGGAAAGATACTTCCAAAGGACTTAGTACTTCTCAGTAAATAAAAAGAACAAAACACATTATAATATTATTTAATTAAAATTCAATGTAGGTTTATTACACACCTATAAAAAAAGAAAACAATAGAACAGGCATACGATATAGTTAATAGTAATAATTATTTTACTAATAAGAAATAATAACCCTTGAAGGCCTTCATAACAATGTTAATGTATTAAAGAAATTAAATAGCGATAAATTAAAGATTTTTGGAAACTATCCGATTATGGTAAATTTGAATATAAAAAATTATTGGTTAACTGTATTGAAGAGAATTGAATAAAATTCCTAATCTCCTTAATATTGAAACTTAATCAAAGAAGCTAGATGTAGAAAAAGGCAATACTTAGTATTAATAAAAAAACTCACTTTATAATAAGATCAAGGTCAAAATGCGAACTGTTGACTGTATTAACTTTAAATTGTACCAGTCGGAATGATGTGCCAGCGAATATAAAGGGATGTCTCGTAGATACTGGGACTATAATTGATTGGTCTAATTCACCCTTGTTGAAGTTCCACAGATCAAGATGGCGACGGCCTACGGCCTTATAATCGTCTTCACAGGAAAATAAAAATTTGCGGTAGGATAAACGGTAAAAAGAAAGCAGGAAGACAATCCTATAAAAATAATCCAAGAATTAGACAAAATTAATCGGAATGCAAAACTAATTTACTCGAAATTTCAAATTAACACTGCGCAATAAACGTGTGGTTGCAATGAAAGGCAGAACGGAAAAAGACTCAGTCAACGGTGCGTACCCACAGGGTTGATAAAGTAACGCAGGCGCTGTCATTTCTTAATGTAATACAGATTTTAATCAATAGGTATCACTAGAGAGACTGAATGGAGGTATAATAATTTAATAATAAAAGGGAGCAACTGAGGTAACAACGTACATATCAAAGGGAGTTTTAGAAAACAAAAAAAAATAAAATACGAAGTTAATTCATAGAAATCCAACATGAGGAGTTTATTGAAACCTAAACAAAAGTAGATATTTGATTTAAGACAATGTACAGGGTATTTAAAAATAAAAATTTGTTACAACGTAACAAGTTTTTACACCTGCATTATTAATTATGATATTGTTGTTTTTTCAGAAACATGGCTGCTAACTTTATTTAGTGATCATTACGTGTTATCTAAAAAAGTAGAAATTTAATAATATCAAGCAAAGAATTCTCGATGCTGAGTATGAAAACATTTTTATAATTGAATCAAATCAATTCCAGAGTGTATGTGGGGTAGTGAACCACAACGTCCTCTCTTATTTAATTCTCCATATCACATACAGTGACCAGCAATCATCTTTCTTCAACAAAAGTCTTAGTTTTACTGAAATGTGAGTCCATGAGGATAAAATTCTTCTATCGACATCATGTCTCCTCACGGAGAGTTGCTTGGTATCTTTCAGCCGTAATAGTTCGTCGTTTCTAATAAAAATACTCTTATTGGAAACAAGAATGACTTCAAATTCATCAAAGACACAAATGCTGTGTCAACAAAAAATGTTAATGATAAAGTATCTGATCCGGATTAGAGAGAAGGACTAGAAGATATGCCTATTGGAACAAGTAACGAAAGTGAAAGTGATTCAAAAAGGACAGAAAATAGAGATGATATTGTTGCTACTACAAATGGAAACAATGGTGGAAGCAATATATGGTAGAAGAAATAGAACAAGTAAATGACATTCACCTGGTAGCAAAACACGTTTTAAACAGAACCAGAAGAAACTGAAGACACGTAAATAAAGAAGAGTGAGGCAGTTTTAAGTGAAGATTAAAAAGAAGCAAAGGGGAAGAATACAAAGGACTAAACAGAGAAGATGGAAAATAGAGTTTCAACAAAAACAGAAGTGCAAGAAGATTGAGATCAGCGTGTCTTTGTGCTCAACTACAGCCTAGTTACAGAGCAACAGAAGGAAATACTTTTTAAAACGTTTTGTTTAAAGTCATGTTCAGAAAAGAAAGAGTATGTGAGGAGCATAGTAGATGTGTAATCAGTAAAACAGAAAAAAAACAGACTCGGAAATTTCTCGTAGGCAGAACTTGTTTTTCTAAAGATGACTGAAGGTACTAGAGTAAGAATTTTTGAAGACAATTTTTAAATACCCCGTTTCTAGGGAAATGGTCTGTGTTAAACTGGACTAAAGGAAATCAAATCATTGATAATCATGATGAAACTGAGAAACAGGGGGATGTACTAAACAATGAGACAGAAAACGGAGATAAAAATAAAGAAAACACAAGAATACAAACTACATGCACTAGTGACAGAAAAAAAAACTTTCGATTAAAAAAGAACCATACAAAGGAACCTGAAGGCGAGTTTTTGAAATCTTTCTTAGCTATAGCCATCAAAATATAGTCACACTATTGCCGATCTACGTCTAACAAAAAATATCTGGAACCAATCTGAAAGTCAAAAAATCAGTTATACCGCTTTTATTTGGACGAATGCAAGAAAAGGGGAATAGCCGCTTTGTCAGACGCATCATGTAGCTATCCATTTTCTGATATGGACAAAAGCGTAGTTCGACCAAAAAAAGATCTGCCTTTGTTTTAAAACTAGAAACATCGATGAATTAGTTTATAATGAACATTTGAAGAGAAAGGTCGCTGCCAGAGACGAAAAAATGAAAGATAAGGAAGAAGAGAAATTCGTTTTCACAATGGATCTACAAAGTGTACTTATGGCTTCATTAACACATGTCTCAGCAATGTACTATAAAAGTAAGCTTGTAGTGCATAACTTCACCATTTTCAATTTAAAAAACCTGGATGATCCCTTTTTTTATGGCATGAAGGTGAAGGTGCACTAACAGCAAACGAGTTTGCTTCCTTACTGTACACCATTGTTTCTAATCTGGTTACTGAACCAGGAGATGAAGTGGTGACAGGTGATGTATAGTGACATGACGGTTGCACTTACCGGAATCTCCCTCTTTTATGATCAATTACCACACAAGTATTCGTAGTGTTTCTGACTAAGTTACGAAAATAAAGTTTTTTCAACTGAGTGGTTTTTCTCAAATTCTTCATATATTATACTCATTTAAAAACTCGTAAGTCTGAACATTTAGGCAGTTTTGTTTTTCAGAACCTCGTAAGTCGGTAAAAAAGTAATCATATTTTTGCCTAATTTGATTGTAATTAAGTTTTCCACTATAATGTTTTTACAAAATTATTGCTCTTTGTGAAATAGAACGGTTTCCAAGCTCTCCTGTAAAAATATCTAAAACTGTTATGCAAGGTTTTATAATTAGGCCGACGATATGTAACAGTTCGAACAACAACAAAGCAGTATTAAAGTATTGAAGAATAACAGAATAATTAATTTCTAAAGACTGCTTCTATTAAAGCTTGTAATGAATTTAACTTCAGCCCTTCCATATTATGGTTCCACGATCCACGACTGATAACGTATCCTATTAAGTGTACTGCATTATATTACTTTCATTCTATTTCATATCGTTATTAATGATTTGGATTCAGATTGCTGATTACTCTTAATTTTCCTATGAATAATGGTGTGTACTCTATGTTACAAGTGTAATTTGTTACAAAGGTCATAGTTCATAAAGGGTTGTAAGAAACGCACGTAGTAAATTACAATGGACCAATTTTATCTAAATCCTATCCTTTATCTCGATTAAAACTCAAATATGTAACAATAAGCGCAATTAAAGTTTTAGCATATAACTAACGTTAATTAAACCCTCGCGTATTGTTTAAAATTACGTCTAATTCAAATTGTAATCCTTTACCATTTAAAAGTTTGTTACAAACATTTTAATCTCTGACTTTAATTCCATTTTTGTATATCCCGTTTTGTCGGTTAAATTTCACACTTTCAACGTAAATATTAGAATATTTTTGTCTAAAAAAAGTCTCTCTTATATAACAAACCTCTGAATTCACTTAAAATTCAGGTAGGGGTTTTCAATTTATACGAGAGAAGTAAAATGAGTCCCCGTTGACCATGTGTTGGAATCCGAGTTTGCAATGAGGAAGCGTTCGTGAAATATGTTGGCATGTGAACGATGACAATCCTAATCGATCGCATACTAGGAACTTCTTCATTTTCTAACATTTTTTCGAAATTCCAAAGATATTAAGAATCTAATTATGATATACGTAGGTCTGTTTATTATAATAATGCGATTAGGTTTAAATTAGTACTTATGGTTAACTGAAGACTTGTTAGGTAATTTTCTAGCAGCTGGCAACATAGAATGAGATCTCCTCAAGGGGAGTTGGAAGACAGACCATAGTCTTTATTAAGCATTAACAACGGTACGTGTTGTTGATAAAACAATTAAGTGGATTGTAACATTATAAACCACTTGCCTAAAATTAGTTATAATTTAATTATTATAAGCATGCTTGATGTCTCTTCATAGAACAATACGTAGGTAAAAGATGGTGCTAGTGATTTCTTTTAATCAACCACACGAGTTTCAAAATTGATAAAACGCAGAATAATCACATTGCTAACAATGCTCCAGCCTTATACGACTAGCGTGATGCTAAATACGTACTATTCTTAGCAAGGCTAAATTTATTCTTTCTGTCTAGACGTTTCAGATTAGATTTTACATCAATCAGTACTACTGCTTGGAGAATCTATGACAAATAATGCATCTTCCAAAACGGAAAGCAACCGCAAAGAAATACAAAATCAACTTTCAATCAGTTATAACTTTCAGTTTTTCTACTGAGTAGGAAAAGGACCTTTGCTGAATCTTATTGCTAGACCTTCCAATAGAAGTCAATAAGAATAAATACAGAGACTTTCCTAATTTGGCATTGTACACATTGGGCCTACTGTTGCACTGGAGGTTTGCTTGTATCTCCCAATCTAGTTCAATTCTAAAACTCAAATTAGCTTGACTTTTTGTTCAAATCTAAACGTCGCATCATGTTTGTAGTATTTGGCATCAAGTGACTGTTTTAGAGACGTTCGTAATCTTCACCCGTCGATAGCAAAGAAGTTCAGTTAAAACCGAGAGTGAGAAAATAGATATTGGTGTCTGATTCAAAGTCTCTTAAATACCAAATTGCAGAAGGTTAATTTACGATTTTTTTACTCAACATAAAAAACGGCAAGTATTAAAATTTATTTAGAAGGATCAAAACTCATATCTACGTGCAAAAATGTAAGTATCTAACAGCAGTACTATTCTGTATCGTATAAACAAAAATGACAGATGGCAGAGGATTTAGACGTGATCTATAGGGGTTTTCAAACATCGTTTCTTGAATAAAAAACAAAATCATTCCCAGCTAAGCGAAGTCTGCAACACCTTACGGTTTGACCTTTTTAAAGCTTTCATCTAATTATACTGCTCATCTAGAAAATCCTAAGAAAACTTAACCTGTCTCTATTTGCGCTGGCACAAGCATGATGTATTCATCAAGTGGAGAATATTTCATAATTCGCAAAATATTGAAAATATTGTTACATAAAACAAATAAGTAAAAAAATTGAATTCTATGAAAGTACACTTTGTTCATATTTAACTACAAAACTACCTTTCCCTGTTTTGTACCAGATGTGGTTAAGGCACTTGAAACTGGATATACTTAAGAAGAACTCAACTATTTGGATTTGCACCCATCGATGGCTGTTGATGAACAAATTGGTTTTTCAAAACTATTTGTCCATCGTTGGCTCATAACCTCTATACAACGTTGCAGTAATTTGTTTCATTATCAAATTAGTGTCATCTACCTAAGAATACTGTCAAGGGAAAAATACATCATAAGGAACTACAGAAAACGGGTATACCATATTTCTCGAAAATACGCCATAGGCTTTGACTGCTTTAGAAAGCGATGTGTAAATTAATAAATTAAATTTGTTTTAATTATTGCCTGACCTCCAAGTTGCTGAGCAATAAAGTTCAACCTTTCTGCGATTGCAAATCTGCTTGGAATATTTTGCACATTTTCAGTAGATCTGAAACAGAAGCTCTTGTGGAGCAGGTTCGTTTAATGTAGTAATCTGAATCGGGCCATGGGCAGAAGCTTTCCAATCCCAATCTTGTGGATTTTTCCGGTTACCATATCATTCTTAAGTCTGATCATAAACTCTTAAAAAGTGCTGATACACTGCTGCTTCAGTTGGTGGTAGTGAGATAAGTTATATGTATTGAAAAGACTCTCTTCTCCTTCCCTCCATCTTTAAATGCTTGTTACAAAAAACAAATGCCGACTTTTGGCACGTAGATAAATAGCTACTATCACATTCTCAGGGCAATTGATAGACTCGCAGTATACCTGATTCCAAAGGGTTGTTACTAGAAGAATGTGCAAATTGTGCAACTTAGCTCAAAAATAGGAATAAGACCTTTGTTGTGGAGAATTTAATAGCTTTGTGTGCATAGCTATTTTTGTCGTAAAGTTGAGAAAAGCAGATAAATTGGCAGAAAACTGATTGACATAGTAGGAACCATTACGTAGAGAGAATTTTAATGTAAATTTCTATTTCAAGATGTTTTGCGTTCAGCTTATTACTACCAAATCTAATAAGTAAGCTACTTGAGTGTACCTGGTTAATGGGTTTGTACACGTAACAAAACATAGACGAGGCTAAAACTCTTATTTCAAAATTTCAAACTTCCTTGCATTATTTTTAACGTTTTGTATTTATTAACTACTACTAATTATAAGATTATAAAACTTTGTTAATTACACTGTTACTTGATGGAATATATAAGCATAGTTACTCTGGTAATATAACACGATGAAAACTGAAAATTCTAGTGTAATCTAATTTGTAAGACTTATTTCTTTATATAATCTGTACTGACAGATCTTTGACTAAATTTTCATCATTAGAAATGAGACATGAGTTTATTCATTTGCGATATCTTTAAAACCGCTTAGTTGATAACACTTCTCCTATACGGTTTCAACATTTTAAAGTGCACTGTAGAAACTTTTAAAACAGTTTGTATCACATCTTTAATTCAAAGTTTGGACTAACTGATAGAAACTGTTTAGAATTTTCTTCCAATAACAGACAAAGCTATCAAATTGAAGTACAGATAAGATGAGATTAATTATTCCGTTTCGAGCAGGGTTCACAAAGGATTATAAATGACTTGGAAACTGCCATAGTATGCAAAATAAAACAATATATTCAAAGTTCCTACAAGCGAAGAAGTGAAGAGTCTGTGTTTGGCACTGAACTGAACTTCGTTGCCTTTGCAAACGTATGCAAATTCTGCAGTTGCGCATAAATTTCGTTTGCAATTCTGAGTACACAAAATCTGTGTCTCTTATTATTTTTTTAATTTGGTTATTCCGTATTTTATCCTTCTATGTACAAATCTAAATACATTATTCTCAGTTATGTCCCTACATAACCAGTTGTGAAAGGTAATTATTCAAAATTCGTTTTTGAAAATTATATAAATAAACAATGTTACTAGCTACGTAATATCATAGTTTACTAATATTTAAAACGTACATACCATAAAAGGTCTTGAAATAAAAGCGAAGGTTCTTGCAAAGCAGAATTATTCTCCACCCTAGAATTTTAATTTAGTCTTATTTACATGCGTTTTCGATTACTACTGCAAGTTTTTCTTTTATTTTGGCAGTCTTATTTCTTCTAATTTAACCCCAAATTCAATTCAATTTTTTATTGCTGACATGAAAATTGCCATGTTATACCTTGAAAGTAATATACAAGTTTGTCGCATAAAACGAAATAAATTGAAATGTCAAGTGCACACAACATAATGTGTTATTTTCTGTCTCAAGAAAAAACAAAAAGATGTTTACACCAAAATAATGGTAATCGAAAAATTTTTTATACCAGTGCTATTTATAAGAATTTATAGGTAGTATTGATGGAATTATTGATCAAGAAACCCAGACCCCTCATGGAAGACTACGGTTAAGTCTCAGTGGAAATGGAATTAATAGCATTGCTTGACAACCAATCTTGAGTGCTCTTTCATCTCTCGAAATTGCAAAGCGAGATGGGGATGTTCTTCTTAAATCTCCTGTTCTAGATCAAGATTGTTAAACGTTTCGACAGTCACTGTAAAATTTTGAAATTATATAACTACTGTAATTGAATTTGTCATTTTAAAGAAAGGCCTTTTTAGGATTTTCATTTCGGATTGTATGAATTTGTGAAGTTGTATACAAGAATAGATAATGGTGCAAATTTAAAATAAAGAAAAACTAATTTTCCAATTCATTAGATCCGTTGCCCTGGATTGTGAAAAGCGCGAATCTGGAGAAAATCATTTATTTTCAGCTTTTACAATGGAATTCAGATTTAAAATTCGAATAGTGAAATTTTTCTTTTTTACACGGAATTCATTTATTTTCACCCTTTTTCTGTTTTATTATGTTTTTGTTTGCCTTTCTATTCTACTTTCACATCAAAATATACAAATTTAGACGAAAAACCAAAGAATAAAACGTCTACATTTAAAATATTTAAAAAGTATATTATTATTATTCTAATTTAAACTTTAGTGTGACTGAATTTACAGCGATTTCTAGGAAATCGTTTGGAACATCTTCTGAACTAACAACTGTTACCATTACGGAACAAAGACCAAGCAATAACCACCAAAACGGAAGTTATCATTCCTGAACAGACTTCTCAACAAATGGCCCGGTCTAACACAGTTGACGGCACTGAAAAGGGATACAAGTTGTGATTTGATGTCACAGTTTGAACTTCTCGTATTCAGCAAAATAAATAGAAGTATTTTAATGAAAATACATTTGTAGCAGTAAGAAGTTTGTTTTATTTTTGTTGTAGGCTTTTATTTATTTTTCTTTCATAATAAACCACACATTTCTGAGAAATAAAATTTTTAATAATACGACAATACGCTGTTTTTTACGGAATCGTCAACAAACAACATTACGCCTACGCAATATTTTTATTGTGGGTTAATATCCATACAAGGAAGTGTTATTCCATACAATGATAAATGTTTGTTGTTCAATGTACCTGTTGCATAACACTAGTATAACTGACAATAAAATTCAATAGTTGTGTATGATACTACATAATTAGATGAGTAAACATTAGCTATCTAACTAATGCAGGGTCTATGAAATCTGCGTCCAGACTGTAAATGGCTTGTTTGCTCCAAACAAACTGAATAATTTGGATGTTCCAATTAATATCTAAACTCGTAATAATAATTAATAAAATCGACGTATAATTTCTTCCTGCATCGAAAATTAAACACATTAATGTAGTGCAATATCCATACAACTAAACGAGTTAGCAATTAGACATCGCCTTTAACGGTGCCATAGTAAGGGGAATATTTGCAAAGCTAAATTAAATCGTTAGATTTTTTTTAAATATTCTGAATTTTGTATCAAGCAGTAAAAGTTGTAAATTTACAGAAAGTAATTTATGGTGGTAACAGCTATCTCTTACACCGCAATATACGCTTACAGTAAACAAGCAAAAAAGAAACGCTACAACTGAAATGAGATCTCCTCTGCCTCTCTTTGCTCTAGGATCTTTAAAATACAAAACCAAAATCTACACTCGTTAGTGAGTCAGTTACTTTATTTTGATGTCAAGTTCACCATGGGTATCAAGAACAATGGACTCTTCCTTTTCTGCTCATAACTCAACTACCCGACGCGACAACAGCTTGGTCACTTCCATTTGTTTAGTTTCTATATAGAAGGCGAGGAAAACTAACTGATGAATTTAAAGCCTTCAAATAGTTAACTCGCTGTGATACCAGAGAAATGCATGTTCTTCATATAATACCAAAACGGTTTTCTATCCTTTCAACAAAATGTGCCAAAAACCTTCCTCCTTTATCTCAGCAACTCCATTCCTTCGTAACTCACTATTATTGTGAAACCAAACATAATATTCATCACCAGACAACAAATTCTTTTCGGAATTTGAGGACTCAAATGAATCAGTCACAATCTGTGACTCACCTCGATGTCCACATAAAGGGTTTTCCAATAAGAGGTGTTATTTTGAATAGCCCGCTATTTCGGTAGATGTCACTTTTGAAGCTATCATTTTTTGACATTTGACAAGTAGAAACTACGCCATTAATAAATATGGAACGATACACGCTTCAACAACGCATTGAAATTACTAAAATTCACTATAAAAATGGTGAAAATTTGGCAGAGACGGTTCGTAAAACTCGAACATTTTTGGGTCACCGTGAAGCACCTTGTCGGACCGCAATACAGAAATTGGTGAAAAAATTCGAGCTCTTGGGACAAGTTAGTGATGTGAAGAATAAAACCCGTGCACGTCGCTCAAGAACAGCCGAGAATATTGCTGTTGTAGCCGAAAGTGTTAAAGAAAACCCAGGTTTGTCCATTCCTCGTCGTTCTTTGGAATTAGCCATTCCACAAACGTCATTACACCGTATTTTGCATAAAGATTTGGGTCTTAAGGCTTATAAAGTCCAGTTAACACAAGAACTCAAGCCCGCCGATCATCAACAACGTCGTGTCTTTGCTGATTGGGTCGTTGAAATGCATGAAAATGATCCAGAATGCCATCGAAAAATCATCTTGAGTGATGAGGCCCATTTCCACCTCGGTGGCTTCGTCAACAAGCAAAATTGTCGGATCTGGGGCTCAGAAAATCCAAGAGTTATTGTTGAAAAGTCTCTCTATCCTCAACGTGTGACTGTTTGGTGCGGTTTATGGTCCGGCGGAGTCATTGGACCTTACTTTTTCGAAAATGAGGCTGGAGCAACAGTTACGGTGACTGGATTGCGCTATCGAGAGATGATTAACGATTTTTTTTATGGCCGGAATTGGATGGTATTGATCTGGACAACGTTTACTTTCAACAAGACGGCGCTACGTGCCACACAAGCAACGAAACCATTGATCTTTTACGGAAAAAGTTTCCGGACCGTGTTATCTCTCGAAGAGGTGATCACAATTGGCCACCGAGATCTTGTGATTTAACACCTTGCGACTTCTTTCTTTGGGGCCACGTGAAAGAGAAGGTCTACGCCAACAGCCCAGCGTCGATTCAAGACCTCAAAGATGGAATTCGTGAGGCTATCGAGGACGTAGGGCAGCCACTTTGCGATTTGGTTATGGAAAATTTCATGAAAAGGATATTGTCCTGTAAGCGTGGTCGTGGTGGTCATTTGCCTGATGTTATTTTCCATTATTAACGGCATACCTTCCTCTTTATAATGAAATAAACATCCGATCATTTATATTAAAAAATGGCACTTTTCTTTGAATATCAAAATAACACCTCTTATTGGAAAACCCTTTACTTGAATGACAATTCAAAACAAAACTATTTTGCCACTACATTGTGCTAAACCTTAATCTAGACTTCAAACATAAGCCATTCGCATATCATCTGTTACACCCAACATCTTGGTCTTACATGAACTTAAAATGTATGTATATGAAGCAAGTTGCTTGAAACTGCCCTACCGGACAGTCTTTTTGTTCAATTCAGCAAATGTCCCAGTCCAAACACTTTTATTCATGCAGATCAGAAATTTCTAACAAAGTAGACAAGTTGCAATAAGATATTAAAGGTTTGGTCAAAAATCAAAACAGATTGAATATACATAATAATCAGGATGCTAGCATGCACGCCAAACCTGCACGTCTGATTACGATTTCGCTGCAATTAAGGTACATTTGATCTGAACTGAATAGCGGAATGTAAAGGTAATTGCTGAGACTAATTTATTTCCAGGGCTGCTAAGCTGAGAACTCTATAACATAGCCATGTTTCATAGTAAAAATAACTTAGTAGACTTAAATCTTGATTGTTTAACTTTAGAAGATTGATTTGGATTGGCTAGAAATGTAATGGTTGTAAACTGAGTTCTTTTGGGAGTGATGTTTAAAATCACACCACGATGCTTAGTATTGATTTTGTACATTTTTGAGTGATGATTTTGGAGTTTTTAAAGATATGGTTAAACAGAGCATCTGGACTATTTCAACAACATGAAAAGGCGATGGTCTTGCACAACAGATTTGGGTAACATCATTCTACTCCTTCGGATTTTCAACAGTAACTGTTGCCTTCTTTTCTCCAACGACAGAAGATCATCATCGGATAGGAATAAATGGCCTTGTATTGTATTTTCTCTTTAAAAAATAAAATTCTTGTGCTTCCGTAAATGTAGTTCCTTTTCTAGCTCTCTTCTTTGTATCTACTTCTAGTGGTATTCTTTGTTCTAGACACAACATGCACGTGTCTGTCCTATGTGGATTTGATATTGAACTTTGACGTGAAAACTGTCCCTCATTGTTTGTAAGTTACATTAATTCTATATTGATGCAAAAATATTTTGTACATTTCCTTTATAGGCAAATTTCAGGAAGATAATGCCTTAAATGGTCTGACTGGAAATAACTGAACGCGAATTTGAATAACAATCTAACAACTGGAGTCTTGTTGTATCTGTTTTTATGTGTTCCTCTCCTATTCCACGGTGATTTGGAAGATAAAAATAATACGTCTTAGCCTTGAAAAATTCTGTTAATCATGCTGTTCTTTTTTTGCATCCGAAGAAGCTAGATGACTGTAGCAGATTGTTTGAAGGAATTGCATGAAAGTTTTTTTAATATTTTCTCCCTCCTTTCTTGAGATGCTTGCATAGCTTACAACTACAAAATTAAACAGTAACTTATCCTATATCCTTACTTACTTGTAATCATCTCCTACAGTTTTTCATCTATTTAATTTATTGACCTAGTACATGGTTTGTGTGCGCTTCACGTGCAACTTTTTTCTTACTAATTACATTCTCCTTTTCTTTCAAAACGCCTTTTTGGCACAAAACTTTCGCCTGTTTCGCTTATTTTAACAGTTACAAACCGAAAAAATACAGTTGGAATTGAACGTGCAGTAGTCAGTAAGTAACACCGTTCTTCCATGAAGTTGGGCTGTTCTTGCTTAAAATGCGACTAACATGAGTTGTTTTTGTGGAATCGCTAAATATTTATCATGCCTTTTCGACGAACTGCAACGTCTCTTGTAAAATATTGTATCATAAAAATAATCTCTGATACCAAAACCATGTATGATCGTTACAAATGTAAATTTTGCAAAATTTGAAATGGGGTGCTTTTGTAATGAACGCATCGATTCTCTGCCATCAACTCAACTTTTTCTTTGACTTCCACTTTCCACATTGCTTTTTTGTTTTGGCCATTTTTTCCATTTTCTGGGTGGTTATTTCAGTGTTGTTCCATTATGGACTACGAACTTCATCTTTAGCATGTTATTGCTTATTAGAAAAATAAATACTTTTGTGCTGTCTATCTTCCGCAAAATCTGTTGACTTAAAAATATATGTTACTAAGTTGCCTCCATGGTTTTACTGCCCGTCGTTTTCTCATGGTTTCTAAACTTAGTCATTCCAGATTTAATCTTGTAGACATTTTGAAAATATGATAAATACTTTAAACGTGTAAAGTTGTACTTCTGCAAATAAAAAAGCAATTTTCAAGCTTTTTCTGGTGACATTTACAGTGCACCACAACAATATCGTCTACAGTAAAATAATCAAATAAATTTAATCGAAATTTCATTTGTCGAATTTCTACAATCTCTTAATGATAATCATTCACCGTTGTCATCTAACTATAAGGAAATTTAGCACACGTTTCTGCAATTCCATATATGCAGACGTTGCAACATTATACGCCATTTCAAATCAAGTCTGATACCTATTTATGTAGCTGTCAAATATTAACATAAGAACGGTCACTATTCTTGTTTGATGATTTCTCTATTCCAATTGTAACTCTAAGGCTTGTTCAATAAGTAGGGAGACTAACTTTCGGTTAACATTGTTATAATCAGTTTAAGACATACAATCTAGTTAGACTGTGTAATTTTTTAAATAATCTTTCTACTAATAGTATATGACAATAACTGACTTACTAATCAGCAGTTGTCAAAATGTCGCGGAAAGAAAGAGGAACACTTTCGAAACGCATTATCCAAATCTACTAGTATATTGCAAATCACAGTAAGTTTAGAACTTCTTATTACTTCTATAACAACTAAATTCCAAAATCAATCATATACAAAGTTATGCGAAGATATGGTACTTTAACTACAAAAAGATTTCTGATTGTCCATGGTCTGTGAGCACCACTAATAACGTTAAGAAAGTCGAGTACATTCTTAGGAAGTGTTATATCACGGATGAATTCATGATTGATGAAGAATATTTGCAAAATGTGTTAAGGAAAGATTTAGTCCTTCCATATGGAAGAATAAAAATCGCAAAGTACTCTTCTAACCGG
>VTPC01004865.1:0-28352 GCA_011009095.1 Ignelater luminosus
AGCCTATTGCCGAAGCAAACAAAAAAGCATACCGATAGAAGGTACTACCGCTGCAAATAAGGAAATATACGTATAAAAATTAAATGATTAATAAATAATAGAAAATTAAGAAATTGTAATAATAAACAATATATTGACATCAAAATTTCTGGGAGGGCACGTGCCGCCCCTGGTTTGGTTTAAAATGTGTGAACAACGTCCCATTGCATAAAATTACATTTATTTTGTCTGGGATTAAGTTAATTTTAATAACAAAGTTAAATACATGTACTACACGTTTTTCGTTAAGAACCATAAAAGAAGTAAATAATATAAAAATGACACAAAATTAAATATTTTTAATCAACCATTCTTATTATTATAAACACCGTAGAAACATTTAACCATAGCATTTTGGATTAATTGTATTTATTTTAACAGCAAAACATGTTGTTAGGGAAATCTACGAATTTACGTATTCAGATGCGATATGATTATTTAATATTTCAAATATTCTGCTACCTTTAATCTAAAATGTCGGTCTCTGAAGGGGGCATACAGTTACCTGGCCAAACTCAGCCAGGGGGCAAGCTCCGATGGATAGGACTTGTGCTAAAGACAAAGAAAAAAAAAGAAACGAAAGTGCGCCAGGATCTAATTTTCCAGTTGGCTTAAAGAAGTTCACCGTTCGACGATCCAATCGAACGTGTTTAGTTTAGGGAACTAAGACAATTACCTACACTAAAAAAAAACAAAGAAACCAAATACAAAGGGATATTTAATTCAACCCAAGAATTTTTCTCTTGAGGAATGTGTTGGGGGTAATTAGGAGGCAAAGATACTAAAAGTCTTCGCGCCTAGCCATGCCGTTTCAAGGGGGTGAGGGGGGTGGAAAGGTATCTATTTTCGGTTTCTTGCTTACAACTCGGAAACGGCGCGCCGTACGGTAAGAAGTATTCTGTACAAAATAAAAGATAATTAAATTTCCTACAAGACTATTTTTATTCATTTTCTTTCTATGCGTTATAGTTTCCGAGATATTCGCCAGCGAAAATCTATAATTTTCGATAAACTTTTTTTTGCCTCACATTTTTCGTCAAACTTGTCCTTCTAACTCCTCAGACTTATGTTTTACAGAAAAGTCGTCAGACAGAAAATTGTAGAGCATTTAGTTCCTTTTAAAAGTATGTAATAGTTACTAATTTATCTTTTATACTTTTCACCGTACGACGCACCATTTCCGAGTTATAAACGAAAAACCGACAAAAGGGACCTTTTTACACCCCCCTAAAGCGGCAGGGCTATGGGCGAGGACTTTTAGTATTTTTGCCTCCTTACTACCCGTAACATATTCCTCGAGAGAAGAATTCTTCTGCAACTTCCTTTTGGGCATTCATTGACTTTTCTTGAGAAATCACGAAATGTATCCAAAAACTTCAAATTACTGTAACCTCTGACCTGTAGAAGATAAATTAGTAACTATTACATACTTTTAAAAGAGTCTAAATGCTCTACAATTTTCTCTCTGACGAGTTTTCTGTAAAACATAAGGCTGGAGAGTTAGAAGGACAAGTTTGACGAAAAATGTGAGGCAAAAAAAAGTTATTCGAAAATTATCGATCTTCGCTGGCGAATATCTCGGAAACTATAACACATAGAAAGAAAATGAGTATAGACAATCTTGTAGGAAATTTAATTATCTTTTATTTTGTACAGAATACGTCTTACCGTACGACGCAGCGTTTCCGAGTTATAAGGAAGAAACCTAAAAGAGGGACCTTTCGACCCCCTCAACCCTGAAGCGGCAGGGCTAGGGGTGGGGAGTTTTAGTATCTCTGCCTCCTAACTACCCCCAACACATTCTTCAAGAGAAAAATTCTCACCCTTTCCATGTCCTCTACAATCCGCTTTTGGGCATTCATTGATTGGATTATTAGGGAAATTCTTGAAGTTGTTTCATAGGATGCACAATTTTCTAGTAAAATAAAACGAGACTTTTGACATGATGTTTAATTCACAGTGTCTATTATTAGGCGCATTTAAGTTGTCGGTACATCCATCTTGAGTGAAGATGTAAGATAGTGCAAAGCATCTTATGTCACTGTTTAGAAACATAATTTACAACGTGCAAACAATTTAATGGTAAAAACTACTCTTGAATTCTCTCATATCTTCAAAATACCTCGTTTATCGTGCTCTAACAAATGGTTATTCAGTACAGATCAAAAAATCTTGATAAATAAAGCAAGCATAGGGCAGTTAAGAAAAAATGCTTAATGTCAATTGAAGTTGTCTACATGATGAAGGCCAGCAGTAAACAAGCAAACCCACTTAAAGCAAAGCTTCCTGCATCATCCTGTCTTCTAGTTAAGAGATTATCAGCTAAACAAACTTAGAAATTCTTGCAGACGTCTTCAGGCTAATTGCTTTCTTTGTCGATTTGCAATAACCCATAATGTCCTTTTTGTTGAACATAAGTTCTCACTCAATTAAAATTTTATTAGTACACTCTATCTGAGACCAAGTAAGGAGCTTTTGAGACTTTATATTTAAAGTTGCTTTTGATGTTTGTTGTTCTGACAGAGATGTGACTCGTGCTAGAAGCATACTTCAAGTGCTTATGTGGTTGATGACCAAGGCCAATCAATGCCTTGCACTTAAAATGCTTCTTCTGCCACTTGCAACATAAATAACATTTGTTTAATTTTTGTTTCTTGAGAATATTTCTACCTCAAAATGTAAAAAGGTATCTAAACAAACAGAGTAACAAATCCCAAATACCACTTTATTAAAATAAACACTATACTTTAGTTAATGTAAACAAGTAAACCCGAATGCTACTTTATTTAACATAAACACTTTACTTATTATTTAAAGCTACACTAAATCTTTCAGTATTTCTGACTTCATATGCCGGTTTCGCCTGTAATGAATGTACGTATAGCAGTTGCAGCAATATCGGTAAAACACTAGGATATCCTGGACGTCCACATACATTTTCCCAAGATACGATACCTACTAGTTTTCCAGCAGCTACCAGAGGACCACCAGAATCACCCTAAATTCAAACACAAAATCAATTGATCATTATTTCAAAAACTATTTATCATTTATTACAGAATCTGGAAAACCTTTTTAACTAGGAACTGAGTCATTTGTTACATAGATTATTAAACGATGATATTGGAAATTGACTTGATTTCCAATTAAACAATTTGCCGAGACGGAATATTCAAGAATTAAAAAAATATTGCTACTACTAACTTGACAAGGACCTTTTCCACCTTCTGGAACGCCAGCGCATATCATCCTATCTGTTATAATTCCGCCATACGTAACATTACATTTGTTCCGGTCTACAATATAAACAGTGACAGCTTGAAGCTGGTCTGACGAAGGACCACCTTCTGTTAAAGCTCCCCATCCTGAAACTACTGCTGAAGTGCCTGTAGAAACTTCTTCATTGATGTTTGGTAGAGCTATAGGACCTATAGTAGGTCCTACCGTAAGAGTAAAAATAAGAGTGAGAACGGCAATATCATTATTGGAACTATCAGAGTTACTCGTATAATCTGGATGTACTGCAATCCTACGTATCGGTACAATGTATACCTCCAGATTTTCGTGTAGAAGAACCTGCTCGAACACTTGTTAGAAGAGGAAGAGGGACACTAAAAAGAGCGTAAAAGACAAATTCTGTTGTGTGCATTTTAAGCTATCAACTTACGCATCACCACAATATCCCGCAGTAAGAACGTATTTAGGAGATATTATACATCCGCCACAAAAGGGACCAACCAATGTTACTTCTACAGCAACCTGGTACTTATAGTCTTGTATATTAACTGGATGTCCTCCTATTATTCTTTCATGTGCTCTTAACACTTGAGAAGAGGATCCTGTTTATTTAAAGCAGTATTAATGGCAGCAGAAGTGCTTATATATTTTTGTTAACGTTAAAAGCAGATAAATATTCCTGAAAATATAACTTACCAAGAGACATGTTTATTGTAAATATCAGGATATTATGCTCTATACTATATTGAGACTACATTCTATAGCATAACTACAAAGTTATCAGTCAAAAAACGGACTTTTACGCAGAAAAACCTCTTTTTCGTTTGAGAAGTATTTGGTATCATCATATTTTGAAGCAGAAGAGAAAAAAAATTAAGAAAAAAGCAACGCGTATTTGAAGGAACTATTTGCTATTTTTTTGCAGTACTCCCGACTTTATATTCCAGAATCTTATTGTCTGTGTATGAATTTTGTAAATTAAGCTACTACTTTAATATTTTATTTCTGATGCACAAAGATTTACACCGATTTATACTGACTATTGTTGCAGTCAGTAGTGGGTTTATTTAGCTTCTCCCAAGAAATGGCTAATACTGCTTGGACACTGGACAGTTTTCTTAAAGACACCCTGTGGGTTTTAATATTAGCAGTGAATCAAAACACTATATACTCGAAAATTTAGAAAATATGCTTGAAATACAAAAGTATCGAGATGCTAAAGGTAACAAAAGGTTCGGTAATTTAGTAAATCTTGAGCAACGGTTGCGTTTCTTTAGTTATGTGGCGTCTAAATGATAAAATAAACTTGAATGCATATAATCATCACAATGGCAAGAATAGAAGAATTGACTGGGTCAAGAGCGCATGACATCTGTAAAAGACTACTGCAGGTCTATGCTGTTGAAGTTTGGTATAGGAACCCAGAAGTGAAGGAAATGTGCAGGAAACTCATTCATTCAATGATTAAGAAGATGATTGCAATAATTAAAGCAAATGGAGGTCATATTTCTTATTAAAATGTTGATGAAAGAAATAAATGTTCATGTTAGGCCTTTGTCTCTAATTTTCTCGTTTGTTCCAACTAATTTACACAGTACTTCTATTCGAGTTCTACTACTGGACAAGATGAAGGCAAGTATATTTAACTAAAAGATTACTTGAAATTCTGACGATTAAAAGTATTGAAGTTGAATATTAACACGAAGTAATATGAATAAAGTTTCTTACCATCACTACCTTCTTGTGCTGCACAAGAAAACAAAAGAAGAGATAATACAGCTGTCATTTTGGTTGTAAAACACACAAAGTGACGCAGAATACTACAAGATATTTATTAACTTGATTATATTGCTTTATGTAGTTACTGTCCCATGTATATTTGTTTATTAATTAAACAAATTAGTGACGTTAGCGGTTGTTTGCTTCAGTGGCGGTTCGTGGGTGTAATTTAAGGGAGGCACAAAAATTTGTTATAAAATTGTAAATGTAGGGTTCTTATAAATATTAAATTGATATCATTATCAAAAATTGTAAATATTTGTTATAATAAACAGGTGTTTAGCAGATGTATATAAAATGTAAATCTCACGTTATACTTTAAGGGGTGAACAATATTTATCTGATTTTTGATGATAAATATCCTATAAATATTCGATATAAATTCTTTTTGAATTACCCGCCCTAATCTGGACGTGCATTTCCGGATGACCTCTTACCACAACCACATATTTTTATTTTTATCGAACTCGAACAAACTAGAACAACTAGAACAAAGGCAAATTAGAATTGTGTTCAACTGATATTACTTTGAAATCGGTTTATAAGGATCCTTGCCTATTTTAAAGATTGGAAAAAAAAGTATATTTGATATAAAATTACAGTATATCTTGGAACCCTTTCGGATGCATCAATTTCAGCGCAATCTATTTTTATCAGAATATCGATGATATTTATCCGACTAAATATCGTGATATACATAATCATAAAAACTATCTAACTGCTTTTTTATATCACTACAAAATTTATATTATAGTGTTATAGTTAACGCAAAACGTAATTTAGTTTGTTGTCTAATATGTAATGAATACTATTGTAAAGCCTCTTGCCGAAGCAAACAAAAAAGCAGTTCAATAGAAAGTACTACCGCTGCAGATAAGAAAATATACATATAAAAATTAAATGATTAATAAAGAATATACAATTAATAAATTGTGATAATAAAAAATATATTGACATCAAAATTTCTGGGAGGGCACGTGCCGTCCCTGGTTTGGTTTAAAACACGTGAACAACGTCCCCATTGCATAAAATTACATTTATTTTGTTTGCTATTAAGTTAATTTTAATAACAAAGTTAAATAAATGTACTGCATGTTTTTCGTAGTTTATCAAACGTTTGTTAAGAACCATAAAAGAAGTAAATAATATAAAAATGACACAAAATTAAATATTTTTAATCAACCATTCTTATTTTTACAAACATTGAACAATAGTATTTTGGATTAATTGTATCTATTTTAACAGCAAAGCATGTTGTTAGGAAAATTTACAAATCTACTTTTGCAGATGCGATATGATCATTTAATATTTCAAATATTCTGCTACCTTTAGTCTAAAACGTTATCCTGCCAAACTCAGCCAGCGGGCAGGGTCCGATGGATATAACCTGTGCTAAAGACAAAGAAAAAAGAAAGAAACCAAACAAAGAGCGCCAGGATCTAATTTTCAGTTGGCTTAAAGAAGTTCAACGTTCGACGATCCAACCGAACGTGTATAGTTTAGGGAACTAAGACAATTACCTACACCAAAGAAAAGAAAACAGAGAAACCAAATACAAAGGGATATTTAATTCAATTCAAGAAATTGCTAAATATAACAGGAAACTGTTGACATCTGACAAATAATAAATAAAACAAATTTTAATAATAATATGGATACTAATAAATCGGTTAACAAGTCAGTTAACAACTGAAGGTATGCCTTTGCAAGATTTAAATTGGCTTCTTTTGAGCCAAGCGATAATATTTATGAAAGTTTAATTCAGCACTATATATACGGTGCAATGTAAACTTATCACAAGTTGTTAAAATGCATCCGCCATCTTGCAAGGCTCTCCAATAAATTATAATGAAATTGTAAGTTAAATAGTAAAATATTTTGTAAATATAATTATAGTAACTAAAGTAAAAATCTAATTTTCCTTAAATGTTTGAATTGTCAAAATCTTAAACGTCAAATTTACATACTAAAAGTTGTAATAGAAAACTAAAAAATCAAAACTGAACACAAAATAACCAATTCAGTAAACAAAACCTTTCTGATTTATACGTAATCGTTGTTAGAACCAAGCTTTTTCCAGGAGTTGTACTTGTCACATCAAGGTGTTATTAATACATATCCAGGCAAATCTTTGTTTGAGTCAGGGAAAACTCACTGATTCTGAACAGAAGTAAAACAAGGAGAAGAACAAGAAGAAGAAACAGTAACAGGAACAGGCTTTAAGATTGAAATCGAACCCGTGTGGACTTGGTCGTCTAAAATCCTGCATTCACAGTAAATACACTGGTTATCCTTCCACACTATTTACCAAACTAACAATGACTAATGGAATAACCAAAAGCTCTAAGTGTACACAATCCACTCACGGTGCGATAAAGGCTGTACAGTTGCCTTAACCAAACTTTTCTGGGCCAAAACAGAATATTTCGTTTCCCTTCTTAGAGAAAAAATTCGCGATTTATTAAAATTTCTTTTTTTCCAAAACCCACAAGCTTGCTTTTGTAATGAGCACGCCAATTAACCGACTAGAAAAAAAGATTTGAAAACAAACGTGAAAAATAAGTCAAACATGATGAAAATGAAAATAAAACGTAACAATTCGTAGCTGTAGTTAAAACGCCTTCGTTAAATTTATTTCTCGAATTTAGCAATCCAGCAACGTTAAAACAAAACCCGCTTTTAGTATTATATACCGGGTGTACATATGTTATTCCTTGAAAATTACATGTTTATCTTTTCTGTCCTATAAAATAAAAATCTCGTATTATCTTCCTTTATGTGGTTAAATGTGGAATTTTATAAAATCATTTCTTCTGCAAACTCTGTAAGAAAATATGTTCTCTCTTGCTAAATGTAATGCAGTTATGCGTTGCATAGAATAAAATTACCTCTAGTTTTGAATTTTATCAGTTCAATTAAAGCATTTCGAGATAATTTTTTCCTCGAAAAATTCTTTCTGTTAAGGATTTATGATCGCCCTGATCATAAAAACTGTCGACTTGCCTAGTATAGGGCGAGATTTATGATCACATTTGGTCAGTTAGCAAGCAGAGTAGTGCCCGAGGCTTTTAACCGATTTCACCCCATCCTCCCACTTTCTTGATTGGCGCTTCTTATAACACACGTTATTGAAGACCAATTAGATGCCTGACCAACCTCTTTAGGTGTCGGTCCGCATTCGACCGCATCCCATAAGAATTCTATTGAGGTGGGTCAAAATTGATTTAAGTCACATAATTAGCGTGGGGGCAAACCGTAACGTATTTCCCACTACGTCCGCTCGCTTCTTATCAGAGCAACCGACTCCTCCTCTGCGTTTAGTTTGCTAATGGGGGGACCCACTCGGGTATATTAGCAAATGCCCGAGCGGAGTTTTACAGTTCCTTGGTATCCTCCAACTTGAACATCAATTACTAGTCCGGACGGCAAAAAGTGAGTACCTGGTTAACTCTAAAGCTGCCCTACCCTACCGCCCGCTACCTGTTCTCTTTCCCTTTTCTAACCGATAACCGTCCGTTTTCCTATTTCCCATCGGAACCTGGGGTGCGACTATCGGCGTTGTTATTAGTGGTAGTCGTCGCCGGTCACTCCCTGGGCTTGCTGTTCTGCGCCGCTTTGTCACACCCACCCTGTACCCTTTCTGGGTGGGCACCCGTACCGTTCCGCACCCCGTACATCCAAACCTTTGGCTTGCACTCACCCTTCCCGCTAGCTGCACGGATTGGGTAGATTTAGTGAAGCTTGTATTATTGCTTGTGTATTGGTGTGCCGTTTAATCCAATAGATAGTGCTTGAGTAGTTTGGTGTTTTATTTAACGCATCCTACAGCAATATCTTTCCAGCCTGATCGACCCCTGCAGTTACCGGTCTCTATCGTAGCTGCCCAGTGGACCCTCGTCTGACTGCATTAAGGACGAGGTGGGGGAGTAAACCTCCTCAACAAATCTGGCGCCCGAGCACCGTCCGACCGATCGAAAGTGCATCAGAAGAGAGAGAGACTTCCTAGTAGCTGTCGAGTAAGACACGCGCACTCCGTGTTTTGTATGAGTAGTTCGAACTGAAGAAAATTCACAAGTTTCTGGATCTTTTCAAGTATTTGAAAAGTATCTGCGTAGGTTCCGTAGGTTCTGAGTCAACGCGCCATGAATTAATTCTGTCTTCAACTAGTGAATATTCTAACAATTCCCTGGATTTGCCAGATGTGTCGCTTCCGTATTAGTTGTTGAATGAACTTTCGTCTTATCGATAGAATAAATAAACTATACTCACACCGCACTCTTAATATTCCTACTTGCCGACTCGCATGTCACTTTCCTGTGTATTCTGTGATGCTACAGCATTCCCCGTGTTTATACAGTTCCGTTAAGCCTTCTGCGAAAAATTGTACTGCTCCGCACATTAAAGGCGAGAAAGATTCTATCGCCGTCAAATATTTATCTACAATTCTGGTATATACCTGAAGTCGTCGCTTCGTCGCTAGAACCGGTATGTGTTTAGTTTATAAGAGCCTTGTGTAAACAAATGTTGAGTGAAGTGGCTGTGAATTGTGCCACAAACTTGGATACCTTTTAGATTAGTTCCTGTATCTTGGTAAATGATCCTACCAACTAAATTTGTATCTTGTGAAAAAGCTAACGTTGGCACTTATCGTCTTACAACCGTGCACTTGGTTGCTCGCTAATGTGAGCTTCTCGTACTTGTTACCAGTTTGGTTAAAAATAGATTAATAATAACTCTGTTGCCACGTCGTTTCACATTAGTGAAAAACCTTGTAAAAGTATATTACTTAGTTAAAATCTATTATTTGTATTAGTTTATTAACGTAACGATTACATAGTTGAAGTCTATTATTTCTGCTAGTTTATTAACGTAAAAATTACATAGTCGAAATCTATTATTTTTGCTAGTTTATTAACGTAAAGATCAAATGATCGAAATCTATTATTTCACCATTTGTTTTGCTAGTTTGTACCTGGAAGAGTAAACAATCGAAATTTGCTATAGTAAACATTTTGCTAGTTTATTTTTCTTAAAAGTTAATTAAATGGATCCAAAGCTAAATAAGAAAACATCTGGGGGTGACGACCTCGATATTTTATGTTGTGTTGTCTTTCACAATATGCAATATCCACGAACGAGCTTTGCTGTCAATGTTTTGTTTATGCATTCGTAATCTCAGGCGCTCTGTTTGTGACGTCTGCCCGTTAGCTCGTGCATGTTAGATGGTTATTGTGGCCAATGTTTATTGTTACCCGTTTGACCTATGTATATACTTTCCCTTTTGTCTTTATAAGTGTTTATGTTAAATATTTCTTTTATACAGTGTAACCCAAGATCGCAGTAATGTGTCTGTTTCAATTCACGAGTATGTTAATAGATTTTGTTGTTTTATACTATGGCTTTTCTTTTGAAAGTAGCGTATTAGTGGATTGTTTTAGAGATCAGCTGTTTTGAAGCTAGTGGACGGCGATCTTCACATACATGTGTACATAACGTTAGTTTTATCCCTTACTGGGAATGTGAGTATATTTATTGTGAGCAGTACAATCTTGTTTTTTTGTGTTTGTTTAATGTTCGAACTTGCCGTTTCGAACCTTTATTCAACCATGACACTAATCGTAAGAATAATAAACCAATTTGTTCGTACAATGTAATGTGTAATCGACTTATGAAATGGTACTTCAACACCATAAACAGTTGTGTTGATTCAATATACGACAGACTGCCAAATTTGCAGTTCTGGCGTCATTACCAGTGCAATTATTACATGTGCTACAAAAAATCTGTCATCAGTCCGGTGTGTGAGTGTAGTTTATGTTTGAGAAATTAAATGTGTTTTACTTGTAAGTCAATATTTAGCTCTACAAATCTATTTGTTATCCATTTTCCATTTTTAAATGAAACCAACTGAGACAATCTGTAAGATAACTTAAAGAATATACCTATTCTTAGGTTTAAAACAGGAGTGTGCAAAGACTTGGTTTTTCCTTTCCATTTCTTTCTGCACTAAAGAGATAAACGTAGAAACAAACTTTTACTTCTAAACTTGAGATTGGTCTATACTTACTTTATTTTGATTTAGAAATTGACCTTTCAAGTTTTAGGCTCGACAGGAGCTCTTCTAGGATTTTTCTACATTCTACGTAGGCTTGGATTCTAACTTGGATATTTCTGACTATTTAGAAATACGTCAGAGCTGGCCAATGAATCTAGTCTGGTAAAATATATTTTATATAGAATGTCCACAAAAGTCACCACCAGATTCAAAAGATAGAATGTTATGCCAAAAGATAAGAAAAGAAGTTTCTAAACTGAAGGTTCATCAGTCAAAGGTGCCAAAAGTGCCTGGGTTGTTGAAAGCGTTATTCTTTTCTTTAGCCAATGGAATGATAACTTGGTAATAAATAAACGAATTGAGGGGGCACGAAATAGTACCTGAAACTCTCTACCTAGGATAACATCTAAGCAGCCGTCGTTATGGTATTAGAGGGGCGGTGGTGGCGAAGCTTGCAGATGACCTGGGACACTGGAGCCAGAATGGCGTCCGGAGCTGTGGTGGTACGTCAATTTCTAGTTCCTAGTTAAAGGTTAGTAAAAAATAAATGTTATGAAGTTTCAAAAATTTATATTGTAGAAGGACAGAAAATTCTTAGCATTTGTTACGATATTTACTTAGCTACGCCGCGCAGCTACATAGGCTTGCACCGACTCTAATTTTCCCGATTACTTCGTACAAATATGAATGATGACGTCAACGAAAAGATTCGCCGGACCGCCTTTATATATTTTGTCCAAAAAAAAAATCTGACTGAACAGAACTCCAGAACTTGCAGAATCTGAGCATTCTTTTGCATTCGTAATATATACACTCTGTATATTTGTTTTTCAAAGTAATAGATTGATTTATTGTTTTGCTAAGTAGTAGTATATGAACATATTTGTCTGTAAATATAAATGTACGATCCTTCATAAATATAATAAACTAATTTATCATTTAAATGCAAAGCCTTACATTAATACGATTAATACATTTATAACATTAGCGTACGTTTGTGCATAAATGTATGAACAAATTCATTATCTGAATGTAAAATCTTAGATTCATACTATAACTAATCAGGTGATAATACTAATGGAAATCTTAATTAAACTGTGCTCATTACAATAAAAACCTTTCTTTGTTAATGTAATAAACTTTTGTCCATTGTATTAAAAACACACAACACAATATTAAACACTGATACATCAATTAATGATCAATGTTTCATAGTACCGATGAACATGTTCATTGAATAAATATAAATAAACTTTTTATTGAGTCTATAAATTCTTTTTTTATATCTACGTACTGGTTTTTCTCTAGTGCAAGCTAGTCTTTAAAAAGCAGTATTTAAGTAACTATTGCTGGTAGCAAAACCGGATTTAGACAATCTGAATTCCATTTCAATGAGCTACATAAATATGTAAAAAATTTAATTACTATTTTTATATTGTGATATTTTTTTATTCAGTTTAAGAGATATTTACCCAACACAAGAATTCATTTTGTTCACCAACATAGTGTTGAGTTTATGCTCCACTTTCTAGAGACATTCTATACCGATTAACTAGTAATTTCTTATTTTTATCTTTTGCTTTCAAGTACGAGACAGGATAGCTTGAAAAGATTAGGTAGAGTAATATTGGAAAAGTTCTAATAAACTGCTTAAATCAAAGTCCAGTATTAAAAGATGCTTTTTGTTTCGTTTATTTCGATGTCAATTAAATTACATTTACAAGTTTTAGTTTCTGCAAATTTAAATATTGACAACACTCCTGACCCAGCTGCGCAGATTAGGCACACTAGCGTATACTCCAGGATAACTTGGACGTGCACATCCATATCCCCAAGATACTATACCTATCTGAACTCCATCCGATATAAGTGGGCCACCAGAATCACCCTACATTGTAAACAATATATTAATTAATCACTTAGCAAGTACAAATATAATATAATCATGATACTAACCTGACAAGAATCTTTACCGCCACCTGAGTAGCCAGCACAAAGCATGCGATCTGTTATAGAGGATGATCCATATGCACTTTTACAATTAGCTTGACTTACAATGGGAACATTAACAGCTTGAAGTTGATCTGGCAAAGAACCACCTTCTCTTAAAGTTCCCCATCCAGAAATAGTGGCTATGGTTCCAGCAGGTATGTCTTGATTATCATTTGCTAGTTGTATGGGTTTTCCTAAAGTCTGGGGACTAGAGAGAATCAGAACGGAAATGTCATAGTCGATTGAGGCTCTGTTATAACTAGGGTTCTGAATAATACTTGCAACGCCTATAATCTCGCCTCCAGAACTCTTTGAAGCTGACCCAACGCGAACACTTAAGACTGAAGCAGAAATTCTATTAAAAAATGTTATTAATAAATGTTTTGGTAGTTCCAAGCTTTTTAATTACCCATCAGTACAGTGAGCAGCAGTCAGAACAACAGAATTACTAATTATAGAGCAGCCACACCTGTGACTACCGAAATAACGCAAAGAGCACTGATACGGAAAATCATCTATGTCAACTGGCGTGCCTCCTACTATTCTTCCATCCAGTCGAGGGACTCGAGGTGGTAGGCCAGCTGTAATAATTATTATAAAAAACAAAACAAAAAATATTAAAAAAACCTTACCAAACGCGCTAGCAATAACGGCCAAAAATGTAATATAGCGCAACATGTTGAAGAGTAAAATGCGGTTTGCTTTGGAAATCGCATGTTTTATACTATCGTATCAAATTTATCACCAAGACATAACTTTTTATTTTGTACTAATTCTATCAAGTGTTTTTCTTAGATATCTTACCATTTAATATTGTTACGTCTAAAGTATGAAACTATTTGACGTTATGATTTTTTAAACTTATGTGCTACAATGTTGGGTAATTATGATTAGGATTAAGAAAAATATGTGTTTGTTACTGGGTTTATCTTTTCAAGACATTTCCTGCTTGTTGGTTATCTGAATGAGTTTTACTACTACTTATGTTTCTCACAAAAATAGAGGATAACAGTTTTTGCATACTAATCTTTGATTAAGGCGTATAGATAATAAAACCTTTAATAATTGATAAACTTAACACTTAACTGTGCAAATAATTAAAAGGGAATCATACATATTTAGACAAGTTGAAATGCGTAGCGATAGTAATATCAATTGCTAAACTGTACATAAATGTAATTTGGGCATATGCTCTCCATTTAATAAAGTACATAATAATATATAACACTTCTTCCTTTGAAAGAAAAAAAAGTTAATCTATAGTTACATATTTACAAATTCTTATAAACTAAACAAGTTTTAGGGTTAGGTAACCGTTTAAGTCTTCCTAGAGGTTTTGAATTGTCATTTGGAAGAACAGTCAAAGTGGAATCTGTATATTGTTTAATAGATTCCACACCTTCTAAGGTTGGTTCGAATAGATTTTCCGGTAGTAAAGCGTCTTTACAATGCATAACTTTTATTTGATTTAAATGTTGCTTCCAAGTGAAATTTAAACTGGGAACTAGAACTAAGAAAGGTTTAGTTTGCCTAACTCCACAAATATAACTCCTTTCATTCCAAATAGGTTTAGTAGGATTGGTAGTATAATCTTTAACAATAACTGAATTCCCTGTTTTTAATTTTAAAAATTCTTTGCTTCTTGATAGATTTTTTGTTTATTTTTTGCAAGTTACTAGTTTATCTCTAATATTCTATTTTAATTGTTCTTATTGTCAGATCTAGGTAGATAAAAATTAAATTTTGTGTGTAGATTACTTGAAAACACTAAGGCTGATACCTGTAGTACAATGAATTGTGTTACTGTAATCAACTAAAAAAATCATTTTTTGAAACAAAAAACAAGCTCTGTTATCCGTTACAATTAATTTTGGTAAACTGAACCACGCAAATGAGCTGGACATTAGAACAATACTTCAATGGTATTCTTCGTTTTAATAGAAGCTATTAGAAACGTCTCAATCCACTTTGAATGAACATCTAGAATTATTAAAAAATATTTACCTAGGTTAAGTGCCAGCAAAATCTAGATATACAAGAGACCATACTCTGTAGGCCAAGACCAGTTACTTAACAAAGCTCTATCAGAATTTTTTTGTAAGGAATACAATTTTCATCTGATTCTAAATTAATAGAAATTAAAGCTTTGCTAAAAGCATCAATTCTAGGGTTGAGTACATTTCCACAATTGTTGATTAAATTTGTTAAACTCGGCATAATCTAATTGTGAGGTACTTAAGTTAAACAAATTAAAACAATCTTTTTCCAGCAAAGACAGTCCGGTAGCATTTCTTATTATATACATGAAAATAAGCTTCTTTATCTTGGTAATTAGTTTTGCATTTAATAAAACCTATAGGAACAATATTGTCAGAGAAGGTCCCTTTTATTCGATAAATAGAAATACTTTACTGGAACTGCCAGGAAAGCGATAATAAACAATACTTTACAGTAAAACCCGCTTATTGAAATAGCGTCTGGACAAAGGAGAATTTTTCCAATAATCGGTATATTCCATTAACGGACTTTAGGATTGTTACAATTCTGCAAGACAAGTTGAGGTTATTGCACATCGCTTGAGGTTTATACTATAAAACTTTCAGCGTTATTTATCACAGTTTTAAGTAAAATAAAAGTAAGGATACTGTATTAATTATCTATTAAAACAATTGTTAAATCTAATTTAATTACAATGTCCATAAATTAAATTAAAATGATGTTTTTACAAAAAAGTCAGTAATTTTGGATTGTTTTTTTTATCGTTACACAATATATTTGTTATTTATTGTTCTAAACTAAATATAATAATGTTTAAAATCAACATTTGATTTTTCTTTGAGAAACTTTGTTATTACAGAACAAGCGCTTGTTACTTATTGGCCAGGTACTGAAGACCATTCAGAAACGTCATCTTTGTTCTCAATAAACCACGGTAAAGATTTGCAACTCTGTACTTAGAGTAAGGCTTAAAATAAACACAATTTAAGGATGTATTAAATTTCCTTTTAAAAGTGGCATGTTTTGTGACTAGTTTGTGTAAAAAATATCCATTAAAATTTTTATTTATGGTACCGACATAGAAACAAATTTAAATAAGAGGGAGTAAAAAGAGGGAACCAGCAAAATCTTGAAATGCTAGACAACATACTGTAAAAAAGATTAAAAGCCTTAGAAACACTAATTTAAGTAAATTTAACAGTGGCACAAGAAAGAAAAATTCACCCTCAGATGTATTATTAGAGACTGATAGATTTATGACGCCCCTGTACCGTTATGTTTCAAGCAAGCGACATCAGTCATAAACCATAATTTGTCGACTATTATTGTATTTTTTTCTTTCCAGTTTTCTTTTCTAGATTATTCCATTATCCGATACATTGTAATGTTATTTTAAAATTCGCAGTAAATCCTCCTCTGTTTTTCAATTTCGTTCGGATATTTGTTTTTTTGACGCGCAATATTTAAATTGTTTCATTAAACGAATGTTTGTTATAATATTATTTTAAAGAATTGATAACTTTGTGGTCTCGACTTCTGGGCTCCGTTTAGACGTGCCTTTTGCTATTTTCCAATATCAAATGCCTGGAATCTTAGTCGCAAAAATTAAAGTCACACCGTCTCGATTGAGCCAGGTTTAAGCTGGTAAATCTACAAGTAAAATTTTCCATTGTCGTATAAAGAGTATTAATGTCCTAATCTGTTAGGGTGTATATCCGACTTTTTAACTCCACTTCCGTAAGTACGAACTGCGTAACAAAAAAACGCAGAGGTTAGGATTACGTGGATAGCTGTTGACTTGAACCAACGTGTGGTAATTTTCGACGTTTACCTCTACATCCCCTAATTGGATTCAAACCAAATTAAGTGAAGCGATCCTCTTAGTAAAAAAAAAGAGATCAGACTGGAGAAAGCGTAATTTCTTCGTGTCAGAGACGCGCAATAGTCGCGGAAGAAAGTGGTTTGTTTGCTAACAGCAAGGCTTATAAATTTCGTTATCGTGGGGAATGTATAACCCAAATATAATTACGCTGGTGTCCTCCAGGAAGCAGAAATTGTAGAGGGTAGAAACGCAACTATTTTGGCCCCGTTGGTGTAGCACCTGTGTGTATACTACATTTTGGAAGCTTCGCAGAATTTTAATAGTGCTCGAGACTCAGTGATTTTCGTTTATAAAATTGTGTGTAAACGCCTGGATTTTGTTCTTATGTTTTTTTGTGATTAACGTAAAATAAGTGGTTGTTCTTCGAAATTTAAAGTTTTCTCAATTATTGGATCTAGCTGCCTTTCGTCGGAAAACAGAGGTCTGCACATACCTTCTGGAAGAAAGAATTCCTGTATGAGTAAGAAAGAAAACCTGCTCTGTTTTATTGTATGAATTTTAATGTTTAAAGACTAGGAGAACGTCGAACTTTGTGAAATATTTTATACGAAAACTTTGCTTAGACAGAATCAGTTTCGTATTGTTTTATTGAATCATAATTTTTTACAAGTAATTTTTTAACTAATTTGTAACAGGAACGTTCCCAGGTAATTTTAGCTGGTGTTTGATAAATTAAAATTTCAACGTAACAGAATCATTTCGCTTTGTTTATTGTAATAATTTGTTTTTCTTATAGTTTGTTTCTGTTTTTTTATTATTTTATCGACTCTGTTCTCCAAACAGAAATTAATTTATGCCTCTTATTGATATTCTTTTGTAGTGCTATTTTGTTATTGTTTTTGTATTTTTGTTTGTGTGTGTTTGATTCATTTTTTTTATTATCATTATTGTTTTAATAAATATAAGTAAGGTCGACTTTTTGTATTTTTGTTTTTGTAAGTGGATCTCTGGTCCAGGCGAAGTAGCCTAATTTCATTATTTTGTTCTTTTGGCTATCAAAAAGCACGTAGTGTATATTCCAAATTTCAATTATAGACTAGATATCCTTGCTCAAGAGAGAAGTAAATATTGAATTGGCATTTCTCTCTTGTATCGTTTTAAAAGAAGGAAGTCTTCAGAGGACTTCCTTAGCAAAATTAAGTAAGACAAATCAAGTGCTTATACAGTGTTTATTTTGTGTATTGAGTCTCATTGGTGAAACGTCAGAGCGAGTTTTAATAAAGCTTTCACGAGGTAAGTTACACACAGGGTGAGGTTTCGTAAGAGGCCTATATACAGGGTGTCGGATTCACGAGTAGTCGCGTGACCGACCATCAGAACCCTTCGATCTACGACTGCTGGCGCCCTCTTTTACGACCATATATTAGTTTAATAAGAGTTGTGAAAAACGGTGAGCTTCTCTTTGTGAGAGATTAGCCAAGTTTATTTGAGAATCCACCCCATCTGCGGCATAAGCTACGGGATTTAACATCTACCATTGGTCTAGACGGGACTTGTGCATACTTTTGAGCATCTTCCCGTTACAACATTTTTGTTAATTCTCATGCTGAAATTATTACATTATCCGATATTATTCTATTATGCGATATTCTTGTAAGTGATAAAATTTGTTAAGGATTAAATAGCACTGCTTTGGGACATTGAATTTTTATTCCTTAAAGCGGGATATTCTTATAACCGAGCATCTATTAAGCGGGTTTTAGTGTATTAATATTTTATTACAAAATATGTAAAACAACTGTTATCAAAGTTAATACATATTCAAAAACCAATTCCAACTTGATTCTGGCAATATTGTATTTTCATTATAGAGATTGAATTCTTTATCTGTAACAGTCTGCACTAACGTACCAGAACGTGGTTTAGAATTTTATGTTGGATATTCTAAACTTGTTACCACACTGCGTGGTATGATAAATTTATCTAAACTACTGACTGACTCACTCACACTGATATGCAACATGTGTAACAACATTCATTGGCATCATCCCACAGTCTGCTTTTGTTCAATTCAAAAGGCAGGTACAAAAATAATTATTAAACATATACAGCGTAATTAGTCGAAAGCTATTTTGTATCAATGTAGTAGCGAGTTTGTCTTTAAAACGTCACGATTTACGAATCATGGTTTCTTGAGGTGTCAACTAAGTATCGTTGTCATTTTATAACGTTTGTATAGGAAAGGAAAAGACATGGGAAGATAAAACCTAAATTATCACAATTCCCAATGTTGTGTTTAACAATTTGACTTCAAATTAAATATTATTTAGAAAATAGTTATCAGATTATCATCACACCCGTAACGATTTTTGCTGAATATCGGCATCGTTATTTTAACTACAGTTTACAAAATAAGAAAGTTAGTATAGGGTGTGTTAAATTTACAGTTTAATGTATAAAGTACAGAGGTGTTTAAGTTGTGCAGGTTGTTTTTAATGTAAAATAAAGCTAAATGAACGGTGCTGACAAAAACATTTCAACTTGATCAGGTGTTCGACATAAGGAGGTGTTCAAGTTAACAGGCTTTACTGTATACTATACTAATTTTTTCAGAAATAACACTAAAACTAATACCTGTATCTAAATTAAAAGCAGAAAAATAATCTCAATTTGTAAATTAATCGAAACTGTAATTTTATCTTCTTAAAATGATATATAAACTACAATGAGTTGATTTTAGAAATTTTGAGTCTTATGACTCTGCTGCAGCGACTTTCATTTATTTGTTGTATACACGAACTAAAAACAGCCGCATTGTTTGACCTGCTGCGCAAGTGTTCCATTTTGATCCGGTTCCTTTTTAATGAGAGTAATATCAGTAGATTGAGTAACTGATTTTGCAGCTGCAATTTCGATTGCAAAACGTATGTAGTTGTTTTCTTTTTTTTTAAATCGCCTATTTGAACAGGACCTCGATTTTAATCGACAATAAAATGATCTCGCAGAGCCATTTCCAATTCTGTGGTTTCAAAATAACACGTTACTGCTAAGCTTCTATTCTTACTGCCCATTCTTTTGCAGATTCATTTGGCCTCTTCCTGGATTGATAAAGTTCATTATAAGCTGCAAAAACTGATAAACTTTGTTACGGGAAAAACTAGAATTAGTAACCCATCGGTAGTGTAACCATATATACAATCAATATGCCACCTGTAATGCTAGCGTTTATACAGTCGTGAACTAAGAGAGCTTAGAGTAAGCGATAAACTATAATAATAATCCGGTAATCTTAGGGGTTTCGATATTGAGAGGGCGCGAGCTGTAGTAGAATGTTGATGACGTAGTTTCTAATAGAAGACCCCACAGCTGATCTTCGTATCTAGGTCAGTAGGCGATATGTTAGCCAGGGTCGAACCACATAAATAAATTAAATGGAGATTGTACTGCACTCTATGTAGATACTTACTTTCACAATGTGAACTTAAGATAATGAATACGTATGAGAATGTTGACGCTACTGGATTCCGGCACAGCTGATTCCTATAATGCTTAATAAGTATGTTCATAACCCAATAAAAGATCTAAATAAGTTAATACGTATATTGACATACTGTAGAAAAGAAAATACAAAAACAGGTCACAGCAGTCCAGGTCACACTGTTGGACAACTTATATACACACATAAATAAGCATCAATAAACAAATAAACAACTGCACCCGATATACATAAATAAGCAGTAAATGTGACCGGATAAAGCTTATTATAATTTACGGTTCAGCAATCCAGCGCAATGCAAGAAGTGCTAGTAAAATGAAAGCAAGGTAAACATACATACAATGAATGGTCCGCAAATATTAGAATAAAATTCAATGGTCATTTGTGAAAGAAGCATAAACCTTAAAATACGAAAATATAAATAATAGTGGTAATTAAATTAAATTCATTACCAGCAGGTGTTTTAAAATTAACCGTGGATTCCAAATTTTATATAAATAAATCGTCAAACAAGAACAAATTGACAAAATTGTTAGATAGTAAGAACCTTCGTTATCAAAATTTAACATGAACGAACGATAAAGAAAAACATCGATTTTATAAATATTGTTTATAAAAAATACAAACAGATAAAAGATATTAAAGGTTAGGAACAAGTTAGTTACGTTACAATTTAGCAAACAATACATTTCTGTTAATTAAACAACACTGTGAAACGGTTCGTCGGGTTTTTCACTAGTATGAAACGATGTTCTGAGGCTCTTCACCAATGTGAAGCGATGATTAAGTAATCTTTATAATGGATTACTTTTATCCAAGCAGTTAGTAACGTCACGAGAATATGCAGATATTTCGCAAATAATTGTGTATGTAAGTTGACAAATTGTATAAGTCAAGGATGCTTGTTCATAAAAGACTTTTTAAAAAAAGGTAAAGTTTATTTACTATAACGGGAACTAATAGAATACCAAGAGAACCCAGTTGTTGGCACAGAATACACTGAACTTACGGCACTGGTTCACACAAGATTTGATTTACAGTTACTATATAAATCTTTACAAGACTGGACGTTTTCCTCATACGTTAGGTAACAAGATATCTTAATTGACTTTCAAAATATCTATACAGAGCGAGGCAGTACGGATCTCGTAGAAAGTTTGATAAAAAACATTAAGATATTATAACTAGTCTTGAGAGTTCGTTGTGAAATTATTTCGCAATTTCCGCCTGCTGGCGATGAGTTTTTAGAAACGGTACGATAAAGACGCATCCGGAATATCCCAGGGAAAAGTCTATCAATTGTTTAACGAAGACAGAATTCATTCGGGATATTTTCACTCAGGTATAACTTCACTTTAGCAGAAAAGTAGTCCAACACTTGACTATTTCTCGGTAGTTCGCGAAATTATTTCTATGTTGAGTGCTGAAGCGAAAAAGGTAACTTCCAACTCCCCAAGAAGGCGGAACTAACAGATAATTGATTGATCAACATATCGGGTGATTGGACAACTATTAAAATAATGCAAGAAGGGTGATTTGGCGAGAAATTTGGACGTTGCACTCGGCAATTATAGCAAATATAAATCTTGTCTATGCTAGACAAGGTGACAGATTTATAGTTGTAAGGGTATTAAAACCAAAAGATGAGAGTATAAAATTGTCTGAATCGCAAAAATGAAGTTCAAATGTAATTACATTCTATATTAGCCTTAATACATCTTTAATTTAATATTAAGAAAACATTTTTATAAAAGAATTCTAAAGAGATTTAACGTTCTCAAGACAGACAATGTCAAAGGGCATTAAACCAAGGTTTTATGTTATAGAAAGACGTTAAACTTAATTTCTAAAAAGGAATAACATTTACAAAAGAGAAGATTAAAAATAATAAAACAATATATCGCTATTCACAAGCATAGATAACTTATTAAGGAAAAGTTTGCTAATTACTAAATTTTCCCAGCAACTTGGTTTAAAATATTTTTTATCTTCTGGAATTATCGGCAAACATAAATTATACGGGGTGTTTTGAAAATGAATGGGAATACTTGGCAGGCAGACTTTTCGACTAAATCAAACCTTCTTGTCATACAACTTTTTTCTTTTTTAGAGTACACCGTTTCCGGTGTAATATATGCATCTAGGTTATTGATTTGAATTAAATTTGCGGTAGGTGCAATATTGAATATTCGAATGTCATGCCATGCTTGGCGAAAAAGGTTTCTTTTCTTAAAACAGCTTTTGCTCATATCTTGCTTATTGGAAGTAACAATAACATGATACACTTAACTTTTCGTCAAAATTTACTGTTCCTGACTAAAAGAATTTCTAGAATAGAATACTGCATACATCTAAACAACTTACCGATACGTTTTAAACTTCTGAGTCACAATAAATTTAAGATTGAACTACATGAACCATTAGTCTTCTTTAAAAACTATAAGAAACTTCCAAAAATGGTTTTTTATATTTAATATTTCTAGTTTATTTATTTATTAATTCCTTTCTGAATGTTTGTATAAAGCTAACAGTAAGTTTAAGTTACAAAAGCAATTATAAGTGGCATTTAGTTCTTTAGTAGATTTGTTGATATGTACTTTATTTGTTACAGTAGTCAATAAGCAAGTACACTAATCCCTCAACTACAGGTTTATAGACAAACGCACTCTTCAGATTTTTGCTATGATTACAGCTAGTCGATGTGGGTATCTTAATGTCAATTGGGTTTGCTATACATCATGTACTCACTGGTCGGCGGATTATAAGGCAATTAAATGTTCATAAATAGTAGTTCGTTGCGCTTCAATCACATTTATGTACGTATCGAACTGCTTTATGAATGCATCTGAATTGTATGTACACGTTAGAAGTAAAGTTTGGATTTAATTTAATAAAACTTTGTATTGAGACATTATTCAAAGCAAAGAAATGAAACCATGTTTTAACTGTATTGCTTAGTAAATGCTTGCTGTCCTTAGAACAAGATTGTTTTGACTTGTCAGCAGGCAATCAGACAATACAAATTGTCGAATTTTTGCAAGGCAACCATGTAATGTCCAAGCACTTTCAAATATCATCCGCATTGACATACCAAACTTTCTAGCGTTGAATATTTCCTAAGGTTGAGTCAAAAACTCTTATGTACTGTCTTTAGAACATGGTTGCCCTTTTTGTCTCACTCTTTGAACACCTTGTGTAGTCGACAATAATTTTGGAAAATATAGATAATGGTTTTATGCACCTTTCCCTAGTATATCTATGAGTATATTTTCTATCTTGTTAGGTATATCGTATTTACATACATTTATATATCTTAAATGTATATTACGTTTAATTAATACGGTTAGCATTCCTTATATCTATTTAGGGTTAGAATTATCACAAAACTTGTTTCATCGAGTGTACAACCACACCATGATCAATAGTTGTCAAGTTCGTCTGAAATACTAGAAATTATGTATTGAATATTTTATAATCGCACGACAAACATTATATTTTAGTAGGTACTATCAAGGTAAATCCGCAGAAATATTTTTATAAAACTCGATAATTGTGTCTCGCTGAGGAATTTTAATAAGCGGTTTATCTTATTTTGATAAATGGATATTAAAAGTGAACCACTTTATTATTATTAGCACGCAATTAGAGTAAGCAAGCAAAAAAATAATTAAAACATATTTAAGTGCACATTTAACTAATGTCGAATGCATTCTGTCCATGAAACAACTCATGGAACATGCAAAGATGAATTAATTCACGCGATGCTATTAAAGTTTAACATGTCAGATGTGGTAAAAGGAAATTGCATGGTAAATAACAACTGTAATGTTAATAAATTTAATATTTTCACTTTTAATGTCTGTTCATATTCATATATTAATTAATTATGACAAATTATACTTCCTTCTCATAAGCTCTTAAGTTTTAAAAATATGATACTAGAAATTATTTTAATATTTTAGTTTTAGTTGTTTTAAATTAGATAGTAAATAGTGGCAAGAGAATCTAAATCAAGCTAGAAAACTATAATTTTTGACTTTTTACAAATATAGTGTATTAATTTTAAAACGACCTATCTTTAATACCTCGTAAGCAAATAAAGATATCAAGATAAAAAGAAACAGGAAATAATTAAGCAAAATGGTGGAAGATTATAAACGTTTACAAAAGTTCTCGAGGACATAATTGCTGCGGTTGAAGTGCAGCAGCATGCATCACTACCTTCGGTCAACCGTTGTATGAAGATAAATAAAACTACAAAGATCAGGAAAAAAAGCAAATTTTAATTGACAAAGATAGAAAATAGGAAATTCAAAGAAAAAGACTTACGTTAAAGAAGATCACGGATGCCATAAAAAATAATACAGACTTGCCTTGTTTAAGCCAAAACGCACTATTCAAAATACCCGAAACAAGCAAGCTGTAGCAGAAAGGTGAGTCGCAAGATTGAAGATTCCATTTGGAAAACAACGATAGTTAATATCACAGATACTGGCAGCAACCGTGGATCTCTTATTGACTTTCTAAGCCAAACCCGAAATTCGCAGGAAGGTATGTTAGCAGAATTACTTGAAAAGTGATTTGTAGACATAATAATAATTGAACAGAAATTCTGTTGTTACCATGAGCAAAGCATCATGTCGTAGCCTCCAACTAGAGTTACTTCTACTTTAGTATAGAGAAAAGGTTAAATAACAAAAACACATTCTACAGGAAGATATACGTTTGAAAGTTGTAGTCTTTTGGAAACAACTTGTTAACATAAACCAAAACATGTATACAGTGTCCACCAAAAAGTCTGCACCATATGGGAAAAAATTTTGTTAAATGACTTATGGAAAATTTGTTTCCGGCATCAGGTTTTGCTTGCTCCAGAACCAACAATGATCTAATCAAAAGTAATCATGCAGTCTTCATTACCTCTCAAATTTGACATTTTTAGACAAAATGTTCGAAAAACCGACTTATCTGACCGAATTTTGAAAAACGTTATGAGACAAAAATGTATCATTTGCACATTTGTACCCGTATGCAAATTCTCAAAAGCCTACTACAATCTTCATATTTTTCCTTCTATGTCGCTTTTCCTTATATGTGGAGATATTGTTAACAAAAGTTTTTTTCATGTTTATTTGATAAGATATGTACATATGCCTGCAATGCACGCCCTGATTACAAATCGAGTATATGTGTTTATCTGTATGAATGAGATAAACTTTGCACCAAGTGTGCTACTTTATCACAGCTCTATTTTAATTTTTTTCATATAAATAAGAAAAAGAAGATTATCTAGACCGTAAAATGAGTGTTGTGCAATATGTATCTGATCAATAAGTGTTTTGAATTGGATTGGATCGACTTTTATTGGTTAACAAATTAGGAAAAGTAAAATAAAAGGCAAAATATGAAAATCGTGGTAGGCTTTTGAAAATTTGCATACGGGTAAAAAATTTCGAAGAAAACAGTTTTTCTAATGATTTTTTCAAAATTCGATCAAATAGGTCCATTCTTCATAAGTCAGTCAATAAAAATTTTTTTCGTATGGTACAGACTTTTTCGCAGGCACTGCATAATAGCAAATTAACAAGACATTATGATTTTATTGTTACAGATCAGACTAAAACTTTAGGCGTTTCTTCTTGCTGCATACTGGATAACTACACTTTTAAACCTTTTCATTTTCTTGACATTTCTATTCTGGAGGCTAGACATTGCTGCTTTTCTTTATACTTCCTCTTGGTTGTTTAAAAAGTACTAACCACAAAAACAAAGATAGTTAATAAAAACCATTCTTGTTTTTTAGTGTAAAAAAACATTACAAAATCTAAGTCAAAATCAAGTCTACAGTCCTTAAAGTGATCTGTGATCTGTATCCATTAAAGAAAGGACGATAGGTACGGTTCGTGAAGTGATATCAACGGATTATCAAAGCAGGCCAATAGAAACAAATGAGTAGAGCAGATATCCGAAAGTAAAAATAGTTTCACAGGATAGATCCATAGTTTTCCAAGTCTGTCAAGGTCTTCTCGAAAACCAACTGGACGAAAAATCAGTTTCTCGATTTAAACATATTTTTGTCAGTAGCTTTTAGAGTTGAACTATGGTTATAGACAGGGCCGGCGCTAGGGTATGACAGAATTTTTTATGGCGTGGTCTTGTTGTAAGCAGGGAAGGGCGTGGTGCTTTTAATGTTACTTCTGGTTGCCTTATTGGCTATGGTGCAGTGTCTAGTCATCACGGCACTTGTGTCATGTTGTCTCATTTGCACGACCTTGCGCCGGCCCTGATTGCTGCACACATTTAGACTTTTAGTCTTCACCTACACGTAAAATGACCGATTGGAAGCCTGAGATGCCATAAGATATTTAATTCTAATTGGCAAGCTCTTATCGTATATTCCAATTGCTTATTACTGGCAAACTTGACTTCATCCACAAATTTAGATTTTGTCTCCTCTCCTATATCTAGGATCACCAACTGAAAGCCTGCTAGGCAATAAAAGATTCAATCTTTGCTGACAAGTTCTTATGTTCCAATTGCTTATTACTTTCAAATTAAATTGACATGCACATTTAGTCCCTTACTATTTATCTACACCCAAGGTCACCAACTGGAACCTGGGATGCAATAGAATATTCAATTTTAGTTGACAAACTCTTATATTCTAACAGCTTATCACTGTTAAATTTGTCTTGATTCACTAATGTAGTCTAATTGCTCTTCTACTTTTAAGGCCACTAAGTGAGAGCCTGGAATGCAATAAACGATTCAATCTTATTGACAAGCTCTTAAGTTCCACCTGCTTATCACTGTCAAATTGGATTGACACACGAATTTAGATCCTTACTCTCCATCTACACCTAAGACCGCCAATTGGAAACCTATGACACAGTAAAATATTTAATTTTAGTTGAAAAGCCTTTATATTTTATATGCTTATTACTGTCACACTTGGAATGATGCACAAATATAGATTCTTGTTTCTTACTTACACCTCAGACAGACACCAATTGGAAGCAATAAAAGATTCAATTTTAAGTGACAATGCCATCTTTAGTTGTCGGAGCAGCGCCTAGTCACCACGGCGCCTATGGCAAGTTGTCTTATTTACACGTCTCTGCTTTGTTTCTCATTATACACTTTGCAACATTTGTTAAAAGTTAAAATTATTTAAGAACATTTACTTTTAAGAATGTGACGTCACGCCCTAGACTTTAGCGAAAAAACGTTTTTATTAATTAATTATAGCTCTGCAACAATTTAAACATATTTACAGAAATCATCAGAATGCATTGTCGTGATTTTTGTTTAATTTTATGATATTAAAACAATTAAAAAAAATTAGATAAGTCCTTCAGGATATAATCACTAACTTTTATAGCGTCGAGCATGTTGGGGAGGTCAACCAGTACATCCTCGGAACAGCTAATTTAACGGTGATCCCCTTGGCTTGCGAACGAAAATCCAAAAAACTTAACAATAGCGTCGGAGCTCGACCTCGAGTTGGTGGAGCCTCTAGTTCCTTCCTTAGTTTAACAGCAAAATCTAAGTTGTGGCCCACACAAAATTTCAGTCTCCGGAACAAGCTAAATAGGATCAAACATCACTTCCCGCTCAAAATGCCCACTTAGTACTCGCTCGGATTCAAACTTCTCGTCTTCTCTAGCGTAAACCTCTTCACTAGGAAACAAGTCTCAGTTGTCAAATTTCAATATACCACAAAAATAAAGGTAAACGACGGAAAGGAAAATACGCTGTGTCTCGCTAGCAACAATAATTAAATGGAAAAGTCCATCAACCCTAATTTATTTCAAAATTTACAGAAGCTAAAGAATGTAGCGTAGTGTGAACTTATCAAGCCCAGTCAACTATCCAGACGAGAGAAAACTATAAAAAAATACAAAAACTCACTGAAAGTACAAATTGAGCAACTA
>VTPC01004870.1:0-18497 GCA_011009095.1 Ignelater luminosus
TCAAAATTTACCTATGCAAGTGTATCAAAGTTTTACATCATTAAAAAGAGAAAAATATTCTTTATTAAATGAGTACAATAAAGGGATACCTTCCCATTAAAAAAAATTGAAGCATTATTTGTTGCGCTTTTGTTTTTTTGAAAAATAGTTATTTGGTATTGCCCTGTAATGTAAAACTAAATACTAAACAACTTTTATAGGAAACATTTTTCCATAAAATGCATATTTACTGAGATATATAGGATATTCCATACTTTTCGGACACACTGTATAATTTCTTCGGTGCTTTTTTTTCTTTATTTTGCTCTTCACTTTTTCGTTGCACAATCTTATTGTTTCCCATTCTAGTTGTTCCGCATATTCATGCTTGCTTTAGAATATTCTATTTCTTGTTCCATGTCAAATTGACTTTTCTTTGTTCGCATTCCAGCAGCTGTGCTTGTACTTCACTACAGCAGTATCCTTTTATTTCTAAATCTTAAGCTTTTCTGTTCTGAATTTCTTGAAGTCTCTCTTTTTCTACCTTTTCTGATTTAAGGGCGCTACTACTAAACTGTGTCTTCTGTTTATTTCGGCTTCCCTTTCTACTCTCACAAATTTCGATCATCTATTGAATATATTGTGTGTACACAAAGAAAAGCGTTGAGTTGTGAAAACTGCCGGAATGATTATTTTAAAGGAAATTCGCTGAAGAATTTTGGATATAACTGATTATTTACCAACCGATAACTTTTTGGGTACAGTATTTTTGCATGATTACTCTAATGAAAAACTTCTTTAAAGCACCTGCACCTCGAATGTGTTAAAGAAATGTTATCCTACTTTCATGCTGCAGGACATTTACACTATGCTAAAAGTGCACATCTATATTACCAGGACGTGATAAACCTCAAAGACAGAATGAATCCTACAGAATTTCACAAGTTTATCACACAAGGGTACTTCACTATTCGCCGCTCTGAGAAATTTTGGCCTAGCATCTGGTCAGACATGACTATAGAGCAAGTGTTGATGAGAGCAATGAAGGTTAAAGGAGGGCTGTGGTTTTACGGATACCGTGCTTTCTCGGCAGACATTGGGTATGCCACTCCTCCAATTCATCTATGAGCAAATAGAGGTGTACACCGAAGTACGTGGAGTAACATCAGAACAATATGTGAATATTATCTACGCTACCAGTTATTTCCGAAATTCGTTACAAAACCCAAATTTCAACTTGCCAGGCTGCCACCTACACAAGACGCTGCTCGACATCATGCATTTCGGACCTACCACCAAGTCCAGACATTGGAAAGAGAGAAGAATCCTTGGGGTTGGATGTCTAGCACTCAAGAGTTGATACAGATCAAAACAGCGCAAAACACAGCTCCACAATCTTTGCTGCACATTATTTCTTGCAAATGCAAGAAAGGATGTAGCTCGGGTTCATGCAGTTGCAAAAAGCAGGCTTGACCTTAATGACATTGAGAATTTTGATGAACAGACGGACGAAATTATTACTCAAGAAGATAGACATCGACGACTTCCATTGCATTGAAGAATTTGAAGATATTGAAGCGCCACATGAACCCAAAACATTGAGAAAATGAAAAAATGTTCTGCTGTCATGCATTTTAATTTAAACTTAATCTTCTAAGTGAATTAAGTTTGTTTATGATTGGTAGGTACAAGAGGGAAAGCCATCAACTACTTAAATACTGACACTGAAATATTTAAAATGAAAATTTTGAAATACAATTTACAAACCATAATTTAAAAGTTCATAAAACGAAAATAAACAAGACCGAGAAATTATCAAGTTTGGGCAACAGAATCTTTTTAGTAATTTAATTATTAATTTCCAAACCACATCATTTATGACAGACAGACTTCTTACGTGACATAAATGAAACAAGGAAATCCTTGAAGGTAAATTTATGCATTATTTCGTTTTCTTTTTGTCTAAATAAAGCCGAACCATACTATAATTGCATTCCAGCGTTTTAAAATGTCAACAGTGTAATGTATTGTGTCCTTTTCCCATTTTCCGATTTTTATTTCTAAATACAAGTTCATAACGGAACTATTATGTATGTATGGGCGAGTGTGCAGGCAACACACTCTTGCAAAGCAAAATAAAAATCATAAAAGGCACATTTATACTTAAAGATATTCAATATGAATATTTCCATAAAATAAAATTTTGCAGCATGACTAAACGACGGCATAAATTAGAAAAAACGAAAACAAAATGAGTGTGTCGTATTTTCGCATTTCAATTGTCTGCCTACCAATTTATAAAATACCGCCGGTCGCGTCTCGGATTATTTTCATATTATATACACCCTCGCTTTTTATTATGACAAGAATTCTACAATAAAAAAACAACAAATGAGATGTCTATCTGATGATACAAGGACAATTCCGTGGATATTGCTCACGATGTTTTCTGTATATTTTGTTTTTAATATCAAGCATATCGAAAGGATAATTTCTGGAAAATAACGAGAAAAGTAAAATGTGTTTTCAAATTAACTTCAAGGTACTATTTAGATCAGTTACTTTTACACTCGTTATTGAATATTAGTATTTTGATTTACTTGCTTTACTGGATATTCAATTTTGATTGCAATAAAATCATATAGTTCAATGTTAAATTTATCTCTGATTGATGTGTTTCACGTGCATGCATCTGTATACATCTTACAATTAATTTTATCATTTATAATAATATGATATAACACAGTAAACATATTTTTGAAAGTCGGAAATTTAAATTTTATTCCATGTTTTATTTTGGCCAAGCAAATTTAGTTCAATTTAGGAAAAATTTCATTGCAATTTTATTTGAATGTTAGATCGAAAATGTCAAAAAATTGACAATTTGTTCGAAATTAGTCTCTAAAAACGAAAATTAGCTGAAGATTGATGCACAGTACTTAACCTTAACGATATCCAAAATCTCATTACAGAATAAACTCAAAGCTCTCTACTTTGAATCTACATAGATATTCAAAAGGACTCATCCGAATAAAATTCGGTTTTAAACTTTCCTGCGTGGTTATAAACGTGGATGTCCAGTCATTAGGTGCTCAAAAAGGGCAAATAAAAGAAAGTTTTGGTAGAGTTTTGATTTTTGGTACTATATGGTATTTTGGGTAGCTGAACATGAATCAGAGGTTTGCCAACAAGACTTTTTTCGGGAAATAGCTTTTTTCCAAAAAAAGACTTAGTAGTAAGAAACAATGGGAATGACCTCTGTGCGGTATGTTTCTGAATGGATCCAAAATTACTGTGGTGTTTCAGTTCACAATTCAGAGCAGCATGTAGGCCTGAAGGACGCAAGAGTTGTACGGGACAACAGGGATAGGAACAAGATGTATGAATGGTTACTGCAGCATCTCCCTTTCCCTCAAAACCCGGATTTATACTCAATCAGCACTGGTGTTGTGGCTGACAGACGAATCAACTGCCATAAGGCTTAGGAATTGGGTATCAAGGGCATCAACAGAATTGTTAGTGGTGACTTTGGAACAGTCAGATTCAAACGAAGTGGCAGAGTACAACCTCTTGCTGTCATTACCAGTGCTATAAGAGTTGACGACGAGTTGATTCCTATTAATTCCACAACTTTGTTCCAATGAATTTCCGCATTCAGATCAAGACCTTGAGGAATTTTTGACATACAATCTAGGCCCTTATTCCTCGTCCTTATTCGACAATGGTTTAGTAAGAAAAGCAACCAAATCCACGCTCTACAAAGCATTCAAAATTCTAACAAACATCAATAAGGTCATCAATGGTGGTTTTCTATTGCATAGATTTGCTTGCCCTACGAATCAATCGTTTTCTTCAACCTGCGACGGACATATTCAGTACGTCCAGTCAACATATCATCCACAGGCAGTAGTTGTCTTTGATGACTACCCTGATGACGTACAAGGTGGTACAAAGACTGCTGAGCGTATGAGAAGAAAAAGGAAACATACTTCAGCTGACATACTGTTTGACGACGCAATGATACCAACGACGTCCAAAGAAAAGCAAAAATGGAATGGAAGCGGACAAAAGAAGACGCAGACATCCTGATTGTGAACACAGCTTTGTCCTTGGTTCCATCAAATGAGACAGTAATTGTAGTTGGAGAGGATGTAGACCTCTTGGTTATTTTGATAGGTCTCTGCAACGTATTCATCTTGAAACCTGAGAAGGAGAACGTTTCTCTAGCTACTTTTTCACCTCTTGATACTGTGAGTTCACTGGAAGCAGAAAACATCCTCTTTCTGCATGCAACGAGCAGATGCGATACAACATCAGCAATGTTCAAACAAGGGAAAATGAAGTTCCTCAATACACTTGAGGATAATCCGAACGTTGCTGACGTTGTAAAAGTCTTCACAGACTCAAATGCTACTCAGGAGATGGTAGCTGCTGCTGAGGAACGTAAGGTACATTTACTACAAGAAGGCAGTCTTTAGGTACAGCTCCAAAATAGCTGCTTTGCCACCATCTACAGCTGCAGCACGACAGCACTCTGTAAGAGTCTACCACCAAGTTCAGCAATGGCTGGGAGTAGAAAAAATGCTGAAGAGTGAGGATGGAGAAGAACAAATGTTGGTCTTGAGCTTGTGATGACTCTTATTGAATCTGGTATCCTGCAAGTGTAAGAAGAACTCCCAGCGCAATTGTGGATGCAGGAAGGCAGGGCTTTGCTGTTCCAGCATGTGCCTCAACTGCGAGGGAGGCTGCGCCAATAACGCAGTGGTGGGTGAGAACAAAGATGACAAATTGGACATCGAAACCGAGCTGGAAACCAGTGGACCCAATGGAAGATGAATATCCCATGCCAGAAGGTATGAAATATTTATCATTAAGAAAAAATATATTCTACAATACCTGAAGTAATAAGAACACCTACTAATTCCATACATCTATCTTCTATGTTGCAGATGTCGATGACCAGCCGGGACCTTGTAAAAGATAGCGGAAATTAATATAAATAATTAATACTACTTTTTGCAGTTCAAGGAGATCGGAAAGTATTCGTTTCTATGCTACATTGATTAGAATACTCTTCAACGTTGACTTTTGTTCTCGAAAGGAATTTTAACAGATGGAAACGTCGAATCTCTAGTAGCAGCATATTTTGGTTATAATATCTTCTGGTCATGTACTGTGGAGTGACAGAGTCGGCAAAAAAGTATACGTATGGTGCTTGATCGGCAGTCCTAGTGGTAAGTGAAAGTGAAACAGTAGTATCATTGGTAGGAAGCGATCTCAGCTGGCATGAAGTATTCCCAATTGTAATATCGACGGTGGCATGTGTAATCAATACATCAAAGAAAGTAAATGTATTAACCGCAGAGGATGGCAAAGGTGAATGTACGGTTTTGGTTTTCATGTACCGTAAATCTACTACCTCCGCGTCCCAGGAGGTACTTTGTGAGCAGAAGCCCAGGACAACAATAGTCTACCCTCTTTCCAAATAATGAATATCCGTCGAGCCATGAAGCTAAAAGGATGTGCAGACGGGCCCCTGCGATTCTCGACTATACCTTGCGCGCTATATATCTGCATTCAGCCATCACAGCATTTTATCGACGTCCGAATTTATGTAAGAATTAAGATTTGTAAGTGTTTTCTTTGACATGCATTACATCCATGTCGCATCGTTGTTGTCGTCGCCATCATTGTTGACAGTGACCGCTCTAAGAATCATTTTTTTCACTTTCGAAGAAATTTAAAAAGAAATTGTTTCTGGATTCGTACATTCTGTACGTCTGTCTGTCTGTATGTTGGTCTATTGGCATGTTCCCGTAACTTTACAGGACATGTTATACAGGGTGTCTCCAAAAGGTTGGGACATGGCTTAACTGCAGACTCCTGGGATAAAAATAAGAATGTCGCAGTACAGATTTGTTAATAACTTTTTAGTGCCTAGGCTGAAAACTTTCAATTTTTTTTTCCAAAAAGATACTTTCTTTAGAAACATTTTTTGTATCCTTGTAATTTTTGATAACGCTTAAGGTTTGTCCGCGAAAAATTTAATCTGATCTGATAATCATGCTATTTGATTGGAATAATCTAGAAATAATAGTTAGCCAGAATACCTATCTTAAAATGGCAAATCAGTATCATTTGTTTGTTACATGTCAAAATGACAGAAGTTTAGTGTGATAAAAATTAAGTAATTAGTTTAGCATTTTTTTTGTTGTAATTTTAGACTAGTTATCATTAATAAACTTTTCATTACATGCAATGTCATAACCTTGGACGTTATCAAAAATTACAAAGATACAAGAAATGTTTCTAAAGAAACTATCTTTTTGGAAAAAACAATTGAAAGTTCTCAGCCTAGACACTAAAAGGTTATCAACAAATCTGTACTGCGACATTCTTGTTTAATACACTTACAACTTACTGATGGAGACCAGAACCATCTCGAAACGTGACTTATAGTCACAAAACATGCCATACCAAAAATTATAAAAATTGATCAAAGCCTACTATTTTTATAGGCAAAATTAATTGTTTTTTCAAAAAACTTTAACGCCTCGTACCAACTTAACGAGACGATTTTGGATATAGGTAAGTTGGATTAAATCTTCTTATTTTTATCCCCGGAGTCTCTAGTTAAGCCATGTCTCAACCTTTTGGAGACACCCTGTATATGAAATCAACATAGAATATTTTCCTGATTATAGATACATAATTGGTATTTCGATATCTCGAATAGTTTTCGAGATAATCGATATTCTTTTTATTTTAAATTTCGTCATGATCATGCTTGCATTTTCACTGGCTCAACATAGAAAGGTTTTGGTTGGTTGGGATAGTGTTCCAAGGTAATGACAGAAGCAATCGAGTGGATAGATATTGAGTTCTAAACTGAATGATGTGTGATAAATGGTTGATTTTGCATGAAAGAAAAGAATTCTTCATAAAACTATTGCATTTCATGAAGCGGGCAAACGAGTAGTTGATTTTCCTGGTTGTCTGTGACAATCCCCAAATATAGGGTGGAAGACCAACCTATACATAGCTTTGGAAGTTAGCATGAGATATCCTAAGAGAATTTTGAGAAAATTTATGTTGACCTAAACTCGGGACAATTTTATACATATGAATTCTTGCAACTTTCATGTAATCAGAGCCTACGCTAGATATATTGTTAAATTATAGTGGGATGGAATGCCTTACAGGTTAATTTAAGACCAAACTTTGGTACATTCAGGTAGCTTAGCAGAGTCCCATAAACATAGATGGATTTCCTATCATCTGATTGAAAATCTTCTGAGTATAGAACAGTCTTGAGATGTCTTGCCCTCGAATGCAATGGTGTATTTTTGTGCTTTTCTTCTAATGGTACACAGAACGATTTACAAAAGCTACTATGCAGAAACTGTGAATCTTTTACAACTTAAACTAAATCTGCTGAAAATGCAAAAAGGAAAAACGGAAGAGAAAAGTAAATTAGGAAAAAGGTATAAAGTGAGCTCAAATCATTAAAGAGAAAAAGCAAACTGTTTGTGTTCAAGATATCCGCAATAGGAAATATAAAGGAAAAGAAAATAGAAAATAGTTATGATTTAATAACCAATTTAAGGTTAATTAAGTTCCCTAATTAATTACATCTATATGGTAATATCTAAATTAAGAGAAAATAAGGTGTGCAGTCGCAGAAGTGGTTTTAGACTATTTTTAGCTTATAAAAAGTACTTCCCAGCGGAATTTTCAGTTATTTGTTTTTATTAACGTATGAAACGCCTGAAAAACAGGCTTGATGTGTCAGTTAAAGAGAATATATTATGAGAGATTCACAGATGATCAGCACACATATATAATATTTTAAAGTTCCTGTAGGGAATACCATACATATAACCCCATGAATATTTAAATAACGCAAATGACTTACGTGCAAGATGAAACGTGCAACAAATTATAACAGTGAGAATTACATTTACCTAGTGTAGGTATTTTATCACGTAAACCACGTTCACAATAGGAATGAGATTGTACATGATATTTCTTTATTGTTGTGGCAAATAGAGACATTTATGTTGTAAAATAGGTGATATATGGATTATGTAATGTATTACTAATAAGAGAAAATGCATTTATCGAAGTATATATCTAATTACTAAAACGCTTCGCTTTCAGTAATTTCTAGAATTATAACTTCAGTTCAACCTTGGCATTTACGGTGAGCTTTGTATAAAATATGCAAAACGAAATTGCGGTAAAGCTAATTGTAGGCATTATTTAGAACTTTCTAGAGAGCTATAACGTTTAAGTGGAATTGTCATGAAATTCATTTAAAATTTTATGATGTAATGTGCTGTTTAGCTTAAGTTCAAGATATCTTCAAGACTCTTTTGATCCCTAGTTTAGATAAATATTGTGATGGTTTATAAATATAAATGTTTTTTGGGCATAACATCATTTGCTATGTTTGAAATAAATGAGATAAATAAAACTGTACTTTTTTTATGCTTTAATGCATGAAACTCCAGTTCTCATTATTGTTTGACTACGCACTGTTTAAAAGCATTTTTTTGGCTTTGACGTACATGTATGCAATAACATACTCTCTTAATATTCTGACCCAAAAAAGTTTTCATGGTTCAAAATAAATAGTCATTTACTATGCTTGTCTTTTAGTTACTGACTTATTTGGATCACTGCATACGTTTATCTTTCAGGATTTTTACAAAAAAAGTGGTCTCTGCATCACAACAAAACATCTTGGGTAAGATCCAGAATACACCACAGCGACGACAACACCATGATGAGAGGAGCCCTCTACAAGCACCGGTATCAACTTTCTGCGCTCGCCAAGAGGTTTTGCGATGGAAAAGTCTACGGAGTAAGGCCAAGACTACGTCGGACTCTGATTACTTCGCATAGTTAAACAAAGGTTGGTTGCGGACCGTCTACTTTCAACTATTCACAACTTCGGCATGTACTCTTGTGCTTCTCCACTCTACTATGAACTTCTAAGGAAGAAACGATTTCTTAACACGCCGCCCACCTTGGGTGACCACTACTTCTGGATTAAATTTACTGTGATTGTTGTATAACAAGCAAATCTGACTAATTAATTGTTCATTAAACTTCATTTACAAAGTATTTTTTAAAAAAAGACTTGCAAACCATAACAACATGTTATCACACATTTGATCTATCTGCGTGATTCTACATAAGGTTAGTCCCGAAATGCATAGGAGAAAATTGAGAAGGTTGCTATGGCGACTGTTGACATTTTTTTAATAAATAAACACACATGTGAACTCATTAGTCACCTGTTAGTCAGTCAGTGTTAATTAAAGTGATTTGCCAACAATCACAATGAAGAACGAACCAGCTATTCCGAACTCGGTCATCGAGTTCTATTACAAAGACAGAAAATTTGATCGAAAGGCAACAGTTCAAAAGTTCTCAAAGCTGAATTTGCCCCAGAGCCGGATTTATCGTGTGATGGATTATGTTGATCATCCTTCGAAGAAGCTCAAGAAGCAAAAACCGGGCCGAAAAAACTCTGTTACGACTCCCGCTTTGACCTCCAAAGTGGACCACCTCTTTTTGAAGCAGCCTAACCTGACTGTGCGTGCTGCTGCCGAAAAGCTCAAGGTCAGCAAGTCAACCGTAGATCGGATTCGCAACGAAATTGGCCTGAAGGGGGGCAAGAGAGCAGAGGTCCTGAGGAACCGTCCAGATGAGCTTGAAAAAGCAAAAGGCAATTGCAGGAAGCTTTACAGTCGGACCACTATTTATGGCGGCAACTTTTTGATGGTCATAGATGACAAAACTTATGTCACCTTGGATTCAAACGAGATGCCTGCAAACCAATACTACACTGAATTGCCAGGTCGCCCAGTCCCTATAGAAGCTAAAATCAGGCAAAAATCAAAGCATCCAAAAAAAGCGCTCGTTTGGCAGGCTGTTTCATCTGAAGGACACTTGTCTCCAGCTGTCGTGATGGAATCGAAGAGAGGCGCTATGGATGGCGTGACCTATCGTGATAAAGTCTTGAAACCGGTTTTGATCCCTTGGTTAAAGTCACTAGAAACCGACAAACAAATCTTGCTCTGGCCTGACAAAGCACCTGCTCACTACGTTAAAGATACCACAGATCTTCTGAATCAGCATAAAATCAAGTTCGTGGCAAGAATCGACAATCCATCACCAACTCCACTAATCAGACCAATTGAGAGATTTTGGGCTATGGCAAGGCAGAACTAATTAAGCGTAATCTACATGCAAAAAATCTGGCTCAATTTTGCAAAAACTGGACCAGGATCAGTAAATTTGTCTGGGAGAGATCTGGTACAGCGCTATTTCAGAACTTCACAAAGAGGTTACTCATTTCCGCTCGCGAAGGACCATATGCTGCTATTTTTGCTTAATTTGTATTTCAAATCTCAAACATTTTCATTGTTAAAAAGAATTTTTTGATTTCTTCTAACCGTTTAAAAATAAAACCAATTTTTTCAACTCTCCTACGCATTTTGGGACTAACCTTATCTCTAACTACATGCGTAGTTGTACACTTATTTAGTCCAAAGCTCGTATTTTGTTTTCGCAGAATAATCTTAAATTTTATCTCTATAATTTCATTAGCCTGACCACAATTGATTAAGAGCATATCCTTTAAAAAAATTCTCTTTGGTATCTTAGAGTTATCAACATTTAGTGGTTCTTTATATTTCAAAAATTTATAAAGTCATAAGCAAGCTTCACTTCATGATTCATGTTTGGTTGGTGGTCACAGCATCAAATATAAGTTGCTCTTTGCATCCAGTTGACATGAAAAGTTTGTTAAGTAAGGTTTGGTGTCTGGGAGTGTGTTAACGTCGTCAGTGGTTCCCTCCGTGTGTATCAATCCTTTTGCTCCTGTTAAACCGGTTCACCCTACGTTTTTTTCTTTTCAGGAGACGTAGGCAGCCGGATTCAGAAAGACCATAATCCAGTGCGCTGCCCGACGTTAGTCTCTCTTCTGAGGTGCACTGCACACTTTTGACTTTAATTGTATTGTTTTTAGAAATCATACGCCAAATCAAAACAAAACACATACAATTTGAAAGATGATTTAATATGCTTTGACATGGGTATAAATTTATCAAGAGTATGTGTTGGTTATGAAATGTAGCAAGCGAAAACCAAAAAAACGCATATTTAGTGAATGTTTTTACGAGAACAAACAAACTTTTGACAAATTTAAATTATTGTCTCTGCAAAATTTTGGACCTAATTAAGTTTTTATAATTTGATCAGTATCAAAGTGTGTTAGTTTAATGCATACTACACCGAAAGAAGCTGCCCAAGTAATTGTTTTAATCGAAAATGGACATAGCCAACGAATTGTTGCTAGATGACTGAATATGACACGTGCAGCGGTTCGAAGGGTCTGTGAACGTTATGAGGAGACTGAATCCTTACAGCGTCGACCAGGAACAGATAGAAAGCGTTGTACAACCAAGCGTGATGACCGCTTCATTGTATCAAAGTCATTAAGAAACCGTCGACTTAATGAGGTTCAAGTGCAACAAGAGCTCCGTGAGATCCAAGGAATGAATATTAGCCAGTGGGCAGTAAGACGAAGACTGCAGCAAAACAACCTGGCCCCTAAAAACTCTGCAACTGGCCCAAAACTTACCCCAGCTCACCGTCAAGCACACCTAAATTTCGTACGCGATCATCTGAATTTGACATTGGAGCAGTGGGGGTCTGTTCTGTTCTCCGATGAGACCAAGATATGTCTGTATGGCAGCGACCGGAGAAAGAAAGTTTTACCGAAGACCAGGAGAGCGATTTGTAGAGTGCTGCACTGAAGAGCGGATTGGGTACGGCGGCAGTTCATGCATGATCTAGGATGGCATTTTAATGGAAGCACGAACGGACCTTGCTTTCATCACCAGGCCTGGCCGTGGTCGCGAGAGAGGAGATTTAACAGTCGCTCGGTATGTTGAAGAGATTCTAGCAGTTCATATGGTACCTTAAATCGATTATATTGGAGAAGACCTTACTTTTATGCACGACAATGCAAGAATTATCCAAGATTACATTACAGAAGTCGATTTTTAGGTTATAGAGGGGCCGGTATGCAGTCCTGACCTAAACCCGATTGAACAATTTATGGGATGAGCTGAAACGAAGAATCCGAGCTAGGATTCCTGCCCCAACGTCAATCCCACAGCTCATTACTGCGGTATAAGAAATGTGGCTTAACATTCCACAAGAAACAATATCGAAGTTGATTAGGTCTATGCCTAATCGTATGCGAAATGTTATTAGAGCAAGAAGAGGTCATACCCATTATTTATTTCATTCATTTGATTTCATAATTCTTAGCTTAACATTGAAGGAATTTCAATATTCATATTAAATCATCTTTCAAACTGTATAAGTTTTGTCTTGATTTGACGTATACTTTCTAAGAAAAATACAGTTAAAGTCAAAAGTAGGCAGTGGACCGATTTATATGCACGTAAGTGTAGTATCATGTCTCTGAAATCCTCTCCAACCACTATCATCGTTTGCTGCTAACGATCGCTACCGAATTCCACTTCTACAACACGCACATGTAGTGGCGTGGTCCTGAAAAGTCATTTGCATTGTTCAACCATAATTTCGCAATATTACCAAGCTTCCTTCTCCGTCATAGTCATTATCGCCTGCCACAGCCAGTACATATCTAACCTTATGTATTGCCTCCGTTGCGGATGAAATGTTCAAGCCTAGCGTTCAATACCTTGGACACCAACGACGTCTACGACGCGTCATTTCCAACTCCATCACCTCTATCGCCAGCAGTGCCAACGAACAACACCTTAGTCGACATGATACGACCGCCGACAACAACACATTCAGACATACTAACCCTCCACTAACCACCCCGTTGCTCACTACTACGTCTAGTACATATGTGCAAAAGAAAAGGGTGGTAACCAAAACCCAGCAACACCCCAGCGCTAAACGCATGTACATCCGCTTACCATACCCCACCACCACTCTAGGCAAAGAGACTCAGAAGAAACTTAAAAAACCTTCCACCGAAGCGGCGAGAAATATGACATTGAACAGCAGCAGAAAACAAGGGAACATAAGTATTTGAATTGTGTGCAACCAATAATTTTGTTGTCTGGGTCGGAGAACTCCGATTTTTCGAGTCATGAACCGATTTTCTAAGGTCTCTGACACTACAGAGACATCAACAATGATTACAAACCACGTGATCACGAGATTTACTGTTAGTTAGGCAACACATCATGCACTCTTGGAAGCTTTGTTGTAACAAAAATAATGTACTTTTCCAGTGGCGTAGTATTGGATATACGATAAAACTAGTACATACTTAAAAACTCAAATATTTAAAATTTAGTATCACACTTTGAACACGTTAAATCCAGCTTATCTTGATTAATTCACAAAGAGCAGATTTAGTCTTAAAAAAGACTGATCTTTAAACAAAACATACTGTAAAAAAACGCAAAACAAAGAGACAACAAGAAATCACGAAACGCGCGCAATTAGTGGTCACGTGGTTTGTAATCATTGTTGATGTCTCTGTATCTCACATGCCTTTTCTAAGAACGCTGAAATGTGATTCTGCTCTCTTGTACAGAACTGAATTTCACCAAAGCATTTTCCACTCATTTTCTAAAGGTAATTGTTTTGAATATAGAGTTATGTAACTTTGAAACAAAACGTTTTTGCGCTTTATTTTTTACTTATTACTATTATTAACTTCCTAATGTGTACGGCTTCTTGTCGGGTTGTGGATTCTCGTTCCTTTGAGAAGTAGTTCAAAAAAGAAAACTTTGTAAACTGCACAAAGGGTGAAGAGTATGGAGAACTGCATTTTCTTCACTCTACAAGATACTTTTCTCATAATTGTGGGTCTTTATAACTTTACGAGGATAAATTAAAAATTCTCCGGCCTAGACAGGAAAACAAAAGAATATTGCGTAAACAGTATTTATTTTTCAACGTAATCCCAGTCAAGTTCAATGCACTTGGTACACCTATGTTTTCAAGTGCTCTTATTCCATCCCTAGAAGCCCTTTCGTCCAATTGCTCAAAATAGGCGTTTGTGGCAGCAATCACGTATTCATCGGTCTCATACTTCGTTCCAGCATAAAATTTTTTCAAGTTTGGAAATCCGAGGGGGCTAAGTCCGGCGAGTAGGGTGCATGGGGTAGCAATCCAAACTGCAATTCATTAATTTTTGCCATGGCAATAACTGACTTGTGGCAGGGTACATTATCCTGGTGAAACAAATTTTTTTTCTTTGCTAATCCAGGTTGTTTTTCTTGAATTTTTTCTTTTAGCTGGACAAGTAGGGTAGCATAGTATGCTCCGTCAATTGTTTTACCCTTTTTAAGATAATTCACGAAAAGAATACTCTTGGCATCCCAAAAAACTGGAGCCAAAACTTTTCCGGCCGACGGAACTGGTTTTGGCCTTCTTGGACGCATGGTTTACCTTGGGCAGTCCATTGCTTCGTTTATGGCGTATAGTGGTGAATCCACGTCACATCCTATCGAACAATTATTGTTTGACAGAAATGTTTGTTATTTCACAGCCAGACTGATAAATCTTGATACAATATAAGACCGTAAAAACATCGCGTAAATTTGTATTCTATCTGGGTTAGGCCGGACACTTTTAAATTTATCCTCGTATATTGTATTTCTGATTTAAAACCTTTTGGTTTAGGATGTTTTATCTCTGAATGAAGATGAGCCAAGAGTTCTATTTACTTCTCTTGTTTGCCACTGATATGAAGTCTTACCTCCTCAACTTATACTGTTTTACGTATTTGTGATGTTAACTAACTCCCGTCCGCCTTTTTTTTCAAGGCATGTAAACACGCCCAGTAGATGAGTTTGAGTGTAGACGTTTGGATTTCTAAATTTATTAGCGTTTTGTGCATAAGGAGCTTTAAATATTATAGATCAATGAGAAACCAATTGACCAGCCTAGAAGTTTAAGTAAGCACTGGTATTGCCCAGGTATTGATGACAATGATGAGGTTTTGTGCATCGATATTTAAGAGTTTGCTGAGACGCTTTCGATATATATTGGCAAGGTCTTAATTTGAGTTTAGTTAAGTCCATTGTACTACATCAATTTTATAAGGCTCTTCTGAGGATACTCAGAAATATTTAGAAAATAATTCTTATGGGCATAACCCAAATGACTTTGGCATTCATTTCATATCTAGATTTATCCTTGACCAATCCCGATAAACTTTTATTTGATCATATGGTATATGCTAAAGAAGAAAAACCTTATCCATATCGTAGCTTGGAAACATGAGTTTAAATCCATCCGTATATGCGGTTGTTTTGAGATTGAAGAAAACGTTAGTCTTTTAGGCCAAGAGTACAAAATCTACTGATACTGGTAAATTATCAACGCAACGTCCTATATTATAATTAATTCAACAATATAAATAAAAGGAAGACAGAATTGAAAGAATAATATAATTATAATTATAATAGAATTGTAGTTAGATAAAATTATAACTTAATTGACCAAGGTCGTTTTATACAATTTATTTCTAAAAGTAAATAAAGTCTAGCAAGCTGAAAATTCCTATTATATGTTGTATAAAATTATGCATAATAGCGTAGAACGTTATCTCGGAGTTGATATTTAAATGACCATGTCTAATTATGGCGACGAGGGTGTGAGATTGGACATACTCGGAATAGTTCAAAAGCTTGTCTGACACCTTTAGACACCCCGTGGACCACACCAACGGCGCGCAAGAACATAAATCATCCCTCCATAATTTATTTTATTCATACCTAATGCAGCAAACACCTACGCTTTTATAACCACAGAGAGTCGAGTTTTTCATTTTTTGTTATTACTATTATTATTTTTTTCTCGTAGTTTAGTGCCGTAAATTGCGAAAGGTTAACATTTATATGTGCATTATCTCCTATTAAAAAGACTTTGGCACAGTCATCTTCTTTTCTGCTTCTTGTTATGTGTACCCGCAGAGCTAATCTAAACCGCGAATTGAGACCTGTCAGCTATTTGTAATCATTAAAATCCCTTGAAGCTTTTAAAACACATTAAAAACTTATATTTGTCTATTTTTGATTTCTAGAAAGGCACAATGTGGACCTAATGAGTTATTTACAATTAGAAATAAATTTAATTTTCTTAGAATTCCTTGAAGAAAATCCGTTGATCTACATTTTGCAGAAAACCCGCAAAACGTGTATTGTCATACATTTTTTATGACTCACTATACGTTTTTAGGTTTACTAATTAATAGCAATTGAGACCTTTATACCATTTCTAAATATAAATGGGATATCAGCAGAACATTAATTTCAATTTGCTAACCACAGTGACTATTTTAATTAAGCAGAGCAAAAAAAGGGTTCGCTTATTACATCCGATTTCTGAAACTCGATGATTGGTAGATGAAACTAATAAAGGATTTTAAATTTCAAAATCTTTTGATAATATTACAGTAATACCACTTTAAATAATGAGACTGAAGTATCTCTTCTTTTAAGTTGTCAAGCTCTAATTGTCTTGATTTGTGCACATGTTTATTTATTTTTGTAGAGATTACTTAATTTCTTAATGGCATACAAGTTTTATTAATGTATTATGTAGATGTTTTGGACCCACTTAATAATGGGTTTTTATTGGTTCATTTTTTAAATGGCAAAATATCATAATTTAAAATGAAGAAATTATAAAATCATGATTTGATTTATACTATTCCCAGCCAGAGAAGCAATTTAAGACTGGCAAGAATAGGGTAATTTAAGATTGCTTGTATCAAAAACATTTGGTAATTTCTTTTTCTTTCATGTAATTTAGTACTTTTGCTTTTTAATTATAAAATATGTATTGCGAAATTCGATTTGAGAATCTTTGGTATTTAATCCGTTTATTATGACTTATAAGTTATAACCAGGTATTTAGCGTACAATACACTCATTATGTGAATAAATACTCGAGATTTCAAGTTTAGTTATTAACTCAACGATGCGACCAGTTATGTAATCTAACTAGAATGTATAATTTACTTTATTTGATTAATTTATTCTTACTAACCAGAATTAAATTAAATCAGTTTAATGAAGAAACAGGAATTGTTGGCGATAAAGCAATATCTTTTGAGATTAGGTAGTGCTATTATCAAAACTTATTCTTTCTTTTTCAATTTATATTATTATTTTAAATTATTAATTAAACGAAAAAACACAAAAACACTAAAATTGTATACTAAATTTTAACAAATTCTTGGAAAAGTAAAAATAAACTAAATTTACTTCTAACTGATTTAACACGTTGACTGCCAACGACGAGATAACTCGTAGATTGCGTTCTTTTCTAGGACGCCAACTACGAGTTATCTCGTCCTGTGTTTACTTGCCATTTTTGTGCAGCTACGATTAAACTCGTAATATATCAGTGCTAATATCGATAGATGGCTTCTGGGAAAAGAACAAAAAATCAATGCTGGCTTGCATGAACAGAAAGTTTATTAAAAAACGAACAAAAAATATAATTATAAAAATTAGTTCAAATTCAAGAAATAAAATAATATTTTATTGTTTGTGGAACTTCTTAAAACAATCTTCCACACAAAGGGCTGGCTTCTCTTTACAGGCTGGACAGAAATAACGCGTTTCTCGGCGTTTTTTTGTTTGGGTACATATACGACATGGCTTTGTCGGACGCTGTTTTTTTTCGGTAGGTGGTAGACTCTCCAAATAATGCGAGCTCTTGCAATTTAATTTTTTTCGAAACTGGTTGAATCTCTTCTCCAATCAACGCGACGACGAATTCTTCTCTAAACTGTATCAGTTTTATTTTAGAAGAAGTTACTTTTTGAAAAATTTTGTGAGCATTGTGTATATATATCTCTATAATATGTAATGAAACCTTTTTGGGCCATCTAATAGTCTTTCTTAGAGATGAGTAGTACGAAAGCATTTGATCTGATCAGTCAATGCCAGACATTCCATTATTGTAATCTCGAATTATATTCGGTTTCATAGAAATTTTTCCATTGCGATTGGGCACCTCTACCATTTCAACAGCATGCATGTTTGAAATGCTAAGGACATCTCGTTTGTCTTTCCATTTGCATACAGTAACAGGACCATTTTGCTGCCAAATACACTCCCCTTTTTTCAGTTTACGATTTACCACATTTCTGGGGTTTCCTTTTCTGTTTCCACACACATAAGTTTTTCGTGTATTTAGCAGTTTTGTAAGAGTAACAGAATTATAAAAATTATCCATGCAAACCGTGTATCCTTTATTGAGATAGTCCTCAAGTAAATGTAAAACAACGTCAGTAGTGTAACCTACACTATTGTCAGTTTCCTCAGATTTTCCGCTGTAAATCTTTATTTACATTACAAGACTGTCGGACTCACATTAGTTCATACACTTTGATACCATATTTGTGTTTTTTATTTTGTATGTATTGGCGGAAAAGCAATCTTCCCCGCCATAGCATCATGGATTTG